>BCLG01001598.1:4644-47521 GCA_001602295.1 Zoysia matrella | reverse complement strand
GTCTCCGCGCTCCTCCCCAAAGACGGCGCCGGCGAGGTCCGCCGCGTCGACCCCCGCGCGAGGTGAGATGGCTGCGAGGTTTGATCCGTATAGATTTCTTTTCCGCAGATGACGCGTTTAGCTCGGAACTTTTCAAGATGGATCCTTCAAACAGACTCGATTTTGGTCAAGATAATTTTTTAGACACGTTTAAAAAACAATTCTTGAATGATACACAGAATAGTATAAGATGGCATATCTCTGGTTGCTTCTCGAAACTTACAAAAAAAATCTGCGTTCGTTACCTTCTGGTTATCTTCGAGTTAGGAGTACTTGGAATGTTTGGTTTCTGCTTGGAATATACGATGGCCTCGGACACAAGTGCCTGTCACGCGGCGAAGAAAAAGTACTCGAGCAGTCGGGTCAAATCGTCCGATTCACCCTGAGCGAATTTGTGGTGCTGGAGTGGGTTCCTCCACAGATAGCGACAGGCAACCCTATCCTTCCCCATTGCCAGGTTGTTGATTGTTGTCTTGTTGATAGGATCAGATCAACCTTCCAGCTCACAATTCAGAAGGCTTTTCCGTATATTCATGTGGATCTAAAAATTGCGGCTTTTGAACGGATCTTGGAATAAAAGTAGGATCTTGGCATGTGGTTCTAAAGAAAATTCGCATTTTTGATCGAATCTTTCTTGAAAAGCGGTATGGCTTTGGGATCTTGTCTGTGCTGGCAGGGCTGATCGATGTTGTCTTTTTTTCTTGCAGTGTCTTGGAAGCGCTCGATGCGATCCTGAGCGGCGCACAGGTGCTGGCCGTCCCGCTCCGCGCTGGCGGCCGGAAGAAGCAGCTCGGCGGGGCCGGCGACTTCTGCTGGCTCACGCAGGAAGACCTGGTGCGGTACTTCCTCAACTCCATCGGCCTCTTCTACCATGTCGCTGCGCGCTCCGTGTCCTCCCTCGGCCTCGTGCGCACCGACTTCCTCTCGGCGCGCCCCGACGAGTCCGCGCTGTCCGCCGTGCCCCTCATCCGCCGCGTCGTCGCCAGCGAGACCGCGGTGGCCGTGGTCACCGAGGCCGGCCACCTCGTCGGCGAGGTCTCCCCGGCCCTCCTCGCGGCGTGCGACGAGACGGCCGCCGCGGCCGTCGCCACGCTCTCGGTGGCCGACCTCATGGCCTACATCGACTACTTCGGCTCGCCGCCGGAGCACGTCCTGCGCGCGATCAGGGCCGGGCTGAAGGACAAGGGCCTCGACGGCATGCTTGAGCTGATGGAGGACGAGACGCTGTCCTCGTTCTCCCTCTCCTCCGCCTCCTCGTCGTCCGACGACGAGGCCGGCGGTCGGACGAAGCTGAGGCACCCGTCGTCCGGGAGCTACGGGCGCCGGTCGGCCGAGGAGCCGGCGGTGTGCAGCCCCGCGAGCTCGCTGGTGGCCGTCATGGTGCAGGCGCTCGCGTGCCGCGTGACCTACCTGTGGGTGCTCGACGAGGACGACGACTGTCGCCTCGCAGGCATCGTCACGTTCGCCGACGTGCTGAGGGTGTTCCGGGAGCAGCTGCAGTGAGCTGTTGTTTGAACGGCTCAGAGTTTCAAGTGATCTGAAAAAGGATTCGCAGATCCTCATTTGCGTCTTGTGAAATGAAATGGGATGAATGAACACGTCCTTTTGTCATGTATCCATGTGTTTATTTTTTGAAACATTTTGAAGTTTGAGATCCAGAGAGTGTATGCGTGTCTTCTTTGTGTTGATGAACAATCGGAACCTAGTTAAAAAAAAAACAATCTGAACCTTCATGCGGTTTTCGAGTTAAATCCAGAATAAGGGTACGTTTCGATCACCGCCGACGTCCGCTTGCCAATATTTGATTTGGACGGTATTTGGATGGCAGCCAACATTTGGCTTGCCCGCGTACGATGTTGCCGTCGTAGTTCATTTACGCGCGTCGGTAAGTTTGCGGCGCGGGCGAGAAAATCCGCCGCCGATGCGCCGGCGCGTGTTTCAAACGTACCCTAAGTTTGCACTGCGCCATAGTATATGTGGTTATGTTGTGCATTCTCTTTGTGATTTCACATGATAAGCAGCTCATTGCTGAATCATGGCTTGGTAGTGAAGCCAAAGCAGGGCAGCATGATTAACATGCTGGCATGTTACCTTGGACAACAGAACTTGGACTGAAGAGTTGACATTACTGATGCAGAGTCAACAGTGATGGGATCTACATTGTGCGTGCTGACACCAAAGAAAAAACTTGTGATTCAAATGCTGCAAACTACTCCCTCCGTTTCAAATACAAATCACTCTAGTTCCGAAATTACGAAATTACAATCTATTTGTATCTTCCAATATGTATTTTTTTAATAATTCTTTATATTCTCCTTGTTTTCTACACATCCTATCTTTTTATAGGCGCCCCTTTGAAATGGAGAATATTATACTATTTTTTTAATTTTTTCTATGGATTTTTATAAAATTACTATGTAGTTTTTATGTTCTAAATGAGCCGTTACTCTTTTTAATTGTTATGTCCATACTAAAAAAAAAGTATAAATCGAGATGGAAGGACCAGTTGTTGAGCTCAAACTTGGAAGTAGTTCTATTTCTACGGGAGTTTCAGATACAAAGTTTTGTGAACAATACACAATGTATTTGCGGATTCAGCATAGAACAAGTGAAAACAGAATGAAAATAAAGGCACCGAATCACTGGCATAGAAGACTGGAGAAGAATGTGCAAAAATATTCAGAAACAGAAGGAAAGTGCCATGGTCTGATGAATATAAGTTTTCTAGGTTTCTGAAAAAAAAACATCACTCAACCAAAACAACAGAAACCGTCAGCTTCTAAATTACCACTACTTACTCTACTCTCTGACTCAGTCGTGCTGCCACGGTACCAAATCAGTGACCATCAAACCAGGGCAAGAAGCTGTGGATGCCGTCGAACCCGCATAAGCAAGCCAGCTCTGGGTCCGTGAAGTCCAGAGGGAGGGGTGACATGGGCACGCAGATGATGTCCATGGCCATCCCACCGGTCTGACCACTCCTTTCCGGTGGTGGCGGCGCCGTTGGCGTCGTCAGAGGCAGCCCCCCCGACTTCCGTCCTCACCGGCGCGCTGACCCTGACGGGGACTGCCTCGATCGGTTCTCGGCCGGCGCCGACTGGACCCAACGGGTGCACTGCCTTCACCGACGTCGGCGAGCTTGGCAAGATGGGCTGGGCACAGCTGGACCCTGCCGTCGAGCTCTCATCACTGTGGACGACCAGCTGCAGGTCCCGCGCCGGCGTCCCGGCGTCCGACGTGCTGGCGGTCGGACTGGGATGGGGCCTGCGGCGGGCGAAGGCAGCCGTTCTCGCCGCCGGCCGGAACCTCTTCTTGAGCGTGCTGTTCCAGTAGTTCTTGACGGCGAGGTCCGTTCTCCCTGGCAGCTGCGCGGTGATGACGGACCAACTGTTTCGACGAAAACATGGAGCGAAGAAGTTTGCCATGTCAGTGTGGTCTTTCCATTTATAATCTAACAGAAATCTCATTGCACATGCAAACTTGCAATACAACCGTAGCTAAGTATATACGTTCAAACTTCAATCACATCAGGTGTAACATTTGAAAAGTGAAATTATGGAAACTGCACTGTACATAAACCAGGGCATGCTCGCTTTCAGAGGCAGCAGGCACGAACGTTGGAACATGTGATCGAGAGGGCTTACCAGCTTCCCATCTTGCTGTACATCTCGCAGATGATTTTATCCTCTGCTGGCGTAAAGTTGCCGTGCTTCAGCCCCGGGCGGAGGTAGTTCAGCCACCGGGAACGGCAGCTCCGGCCGCACCGCTGCAGCCCTGAGAACCATCAAGAAACTTGTTCAAGAGACCAAGAAATTCACTATAGCTCGCTCGTGTCTTCGTTACGTTGCGTTGAAACGATCGACGACTAACAGTAATCTAAAGGTAGTACGGAGTACTCTACGACGATTGTCGTTGGTCTTTGTATCACTCTTTGTTGTACCAGATGCCCAAAAAAGTGGTGAAAATGCTAAGAGTAGAATGAATAAGATATATTCCCTCCGTTTTTTTGTAGAAGTGGTTTTGAGTTTGAGCCGAGAATGAAGAAAAATAAAAAAGTGAGATGTTTTGAAAATAAAAAAATAAATACAGAGTGTAGATGTATTTGAAAGAGAAAAAATTATCTCAAAAAGTAAAAATGATTTATAATTTAAATAATTTTGAGAGATTCAAAATAACTTTTAATTTGGGATGGTGGGAGTGCTAACTAACAGCAGCATTAAAAGTTGCATGAAGACGATGCTGCGTATCCACTGATACGGAATACGACTACTAGTAACCAAGGTATAGAAAGCAGTCTCGGTTTGTATCTTGAACAATTTTCAACAAAATACAGATAAAAAGGTCAACAGATCAATTCACTCGTCATAAAAAATCGCCAAACTAATGATGTTTATGCATGTGAGGATCAGGGTAAAACTATAGTAATAGCAAACCTGAAGTGTCGACAGGGCTTGCCAGCTCCGGCCAATGCCATGCTTCTCGATGTGGCTCCTGATCAAGCGATCCTCTTCCTTGGACCACTTGCCTTTCTTCATCACCATAGCTCCCCCTCTGCTGGTGTACTGAACTCTTCCACCGGCCGGGCTAAGATTCCCCCCTGCCTCCGGAAGGGGCACATGGAAGAATTCAAATGAGGAGGAGTACTGGAAGGTCAAATTTATACCGCAACAGTAATCGTACGGAGAAACGCCCAATGCGTGATGGATGATCGCTAATCACGTGTTTTACCGCGCGGTAATGTCTCTTGTCGTTTTACCGGTTTGTCTCGAGTTATATCCAACGATTCCTTTTTCGGAAAAAAACTGTAGGAAAAGAGAGAGAGGAAAGTTGAGGTGAAAGAGGAAGGGAAAAGGAGGGAAACTTCTTCCAGCGTGATGAGGTCGCAGAGGTAAAGAAGAGTTTGAGAGTTCCATTAGCTCGTGCCATATCGATGTTGTGCTGTCCATTTTAATGCTGTAGTTGCAAGGCATGGCCTGTCAGCTAGGCAACATGATCGGTTTTCAGTGCTTTTTTATTTTAAATTATTGACTACGGTTGATTTTTAGTATCAATTTTGATCATTCAGTTTGTTTAAAAATTTATTTTAATGTGCAAAATTTTTAGCCGTGATTTAAATTCCATCAATAATAAAGTAAATAATAATAAAATTTTACATGTTTGAACAAATTTTTTCGAATAAAACAAACGATCAAAGTTGATATAAAAAATCAATAGTACCAATATTTTAAAAGCGGAGGAAATGTATGATCATAACTCTTGGCTACCTTGCGCGAGCAGGTTGGTAAAAGCGGATAGATGCTCGAATTGAAGTGACTGAAATGAAGAGATATGCTCTATCTGAAGTGTGTAGGAGTAACTTTCTTCGTTCTAAAAGAATGATGCGTGCGTTTCCTTATCAACAGCAAATTAGTGTTGACCTACCGTTAAATTTTTCATCAAATAACTTATGGAAAATTTAAAGAGATGCCTCTTTTTGATGAATTTATATCGAATTGCCTCTTTTTCAAAACAGAAAAGGGTTTAGACTTTAGAGAACTGCTTTTTTTTTTTTTTGAAGCCAGAACTGTTTGCTTCGTGTAACGCTGCCACTCTGGCAATCAGCGACGGTCCTAGTACGATCCAGTAGGATAGAACACGCGGTCAACAAAAAGTAGGATAAAACATGAAGCATCGTGGGCCTCAAACTGAGATGGACAAACAGACGCATGGGCCTCCAGGCTGAATTGGAGTTTGGCGGCTGAAGGCTTTGTCGCCGAAACATATTTTTCCTTCCTTTTGGATTTTCAAGTAACAGTGAAACAGTCATTTCAAAGTACGGAGTACAAGAAAACAGTGAAACCCACAGAATTCAAACGGTTCCTCAAAGGTCAAAAGCTTGGAACTTTTGTGGAATTCTGGAAACGCTGAATTTGGAAAGGTTAAAGCCTAAAGGATAGAGTAATCAAGAGAAATCGAGTGAATAATGGGAGGATGAATCTGCCCGCATTTGATCGGCCAGATCCAAACAAAACGTTCAGAGCTGGGACCATGCAGAACAGGATAAGGGTGTGTACCATTATCTGCCTTGTCGCGTCATAGACTCAGTACTGCTCTTTACTTGCTCTAATCTCGACTTATGCGCAATTATCAGGATTTAACTATTCAATCACAGGAAAGATCCATCGCCGTCTTCTTCCACGCCCCTCACCTTGCTGGGACCCAGGGATGGGAGAACGGCTAGGCTCACTCGAGAATTCTACCTAATTCCGTGTCTACCACTAAACAACATAGGATGTATAATTTTTTTTTTCTGTAAATTGATAATTTACTACCAATTTAGAGTTGTGTCCTAATCGTTGAATGGTCTTTAGGTGTATTTGCTTTTTCTGCATAGTTTGGATTTATGCATGAGGTTGTTGCCTCTTAGCCACCTCTCAAAAGAAGTCATCCAAATATTTACATAGTTTGCAGATATAATGCTATGCTCTTACCTTAATGGAGGCTTTTCTTCTTTGAAGAGTTTTGAGGCGATCACAAACTAACCATTGAGGGTATTTGACACAACCTATTTTTCTGTTCTCCTAAAAAAATAAGCACATGTTTGCTAAAGCAATAGAATCCTAAAAATGGAAAAAGATAACAATAAACAAAACTTGCTTTTCTCTATAGCTTTAGATAAACCACCCATGAAGCAAGTAGAAGATTGTGTCGAACATAGACATATATTATAATATAATATGTCTAGTGTTTTAAAAAAATTTATAGAATGATACAAATAAAATTCACTTCTCGCACGTTTAACGTATAAAACAAAAATATGTTAAACAGATTTGAAGTGCACCTAGCATCAACAAAAGTTGGTAATCATTTTGGAGTCATGTGAAGGGTGTACCTCCTGAAAGAAAGGTTCGAAAGTGACTCGATAACCACAGAGGTCCTCCCGCCCCATGTTAGTATTTTAACCATATATTCTCTCAAGTTTGAAATTATATTAACATCGTTAATATTAATGATAAAATAAATTATCACAATATATGCTATTTATCATATTTTTTGAATAAAACAAATGGTTTAAAATAGAGTTAAAACTCAACTGTGTTACTATTCAAAACGGGAGTAGTAAGTACATGTAAAGATGATCTGGATGGTAAAATTAGTATTCCTGTCCATTAATTGGTTGGTGTCTTGGATGGTCCCAGCAAAATCTTCCATTCTGTCTGCCGCATCGAGTGACGCTCAATCTTTGGTCACGCTTCTTCCACCAGCTCTGTGCCCCGCGCATGGGTGACCGGTGCACGATGCTTTCCCGTTTCCACGGGAATTTTTCGGTTCATTTTATTCTCAGAACAATTCATGTTGTCCTAAACAAAATTTTGGATTGATTTACTGCCTCGAACAAATTTAATTTGGTGGATTGTAACCCAATTACAATTTATTTTTTAAGTTATGTTTAAAGCTCCAATATTAAATGGTGATAGCTCATATAAAAATTATATTAAAATAATTATAACACATCATTATTTGCTACTACTCCTTTCTTTCCAAAATATAAGCATTTTAGATTTAAGTCAAAGTCAAACTTTTATTACTTTGACCACTAATTATATATAATTAATAACATTTTATCATATAAAAATTATATTTTAAATTCATTATTAAATAAATGTTCATAAAAATTATATTTTTATACTAAAAATTATGTAATTTTCTAGATATTATTGGTAGAAGTTAAAGGATTTTGATTTTATTCAAACATATAAATGGTTATATTTTGGAACCGAGGAGGTAGTATCAAACTATGAAAGTAGTATATAAAAATTTGTTAAATTAGTTTAATATGGGCTGTTTTGTCAATTATTATTATGTAAAATTTAAGCTTAATACAAAACAAACTTCATTAAAAGGGATATATGGCACCGGATTGCATCTTTTTGAAGTTAATTGAGCTATGATTTTGTTTGGATCAAATGAAAAAATTAAGGACCGTTTTGGTATGACTCATGCTTGTCTAAAAATAGTTTTGGCTCCATCTTACATATAAAAACATTTTTCTGCTCCGATTTATATGAAAAACGTTTGACAAATGCTTATCCTGAAAACGTAGGGCAGTTTGAAATTTTAAGAGCCTGTTTTTTGGGTTTTTGATTTTGTGCTTTTAAAAAAGCTGATTGATGGCTAATTAAAAAGCAGGTTGATGAAATTTTAATTTTGAGTTTTATAATATATTTTTAGCTTTTCACTCAGAATGTGTTTTTTAATTTTTAGTTTACTTTATTAGAAGTTTGCTTTTTAACTTTTTAAAATCAAACTTTTAAAACTCCGTTATTTGAATTTTAGCCTTTTCAATTTTTTCGGCTAAAAGAGCTATAGTTGAAAAGCTGAAATACAAAAAGCCTAAAAATGAGCAGAGGAAGGCCTGCGAGGATCACACGCACCGCCACGGCGCGGGCACACGCGGCGCGCTCCGCTCTGCCTTTGTCTGGCCGCGCACACTCGCGTGCCCCGGTTCCCCGGTTCCCCCTGCGCTGCCTCGCCTGCCAACTCCACCTCACCGTCTCCTCCCCCACCTCAAAGCCGAGACAAGCCCACCACTCTCCTCCCCCACGCCACCACCCACCACCACACCGCGAGCGCGGCGCCCGAGAAGTCTCGTCCCCATCCGGAGTGCAATCTTCAGTCCCGGTCGCAGCGTCGTAGCAAGGCACGAGAGGGAGGATTTTCCCCACGGGGCCGGGCTTGTTGGATGAGAAGGGCGGCACCGGTGGCCGCGGCGGCGGGGGAGGATGATGCGGAAGGCGTACAGGGACTCGCTCAAGGTGCTCGAAGCTGACATCCAGCACGCCAACACCCTGTAAGCCTCTTCCCTCCTTCCCCTCTCTCGTTCTCCGTATTCCCAATCCCTCGCGCGCCCGCCCATCGCGCTCCGACTCACTCGGACGGCGCAGCCTCGTCTCCTCCGTGTCTGGTTCGGCGGAGGAGTTTAGTTCGCGGTCGGGGGTGCGGCGGGGGCCTGGAACGGCGCCGCGCGCTGCTGCAGAGGCGGCGCAATGCGCGACCGGGGAGGGTGTCACGGATTGGTCGATCGCGCGTCCGTTTGTCCCCCTCGTGTCCGTCCCTCGGCGGCGGGGTTCATCGTGCCGGGGTTGTTTGATGCCTTATCCGTGCGCGCACGGGCAGGGTGCTCCGGCGGTAGATCGTGAGGGGATCGCATGTGTTTAGCGTGTTATTACCACTAAAACGAAAGGACTTTTGCTCCCCATGTGTTCTAGTGGCCTAAATTATAGTGTTGGTAGGCGAGGTTTGTCTCTTCCTTGAGCGCATGTGATCCGTCAAGTGACATTCTGTATGTTTCGGTGAGCAGGGCTTCTGAATTTCCCCGGGAGTATGATGGCGCTTGCCTGCAGATGCGACTGTCATACAGCCCCGCTGCGCATATATTCCTCTTCCTGGTGCAGTGGACAGACTGCAGCCTCGCCGGGGCACTTGGTCTGCTAAGAATTCTCATATACAAGGTCTGTATTGGCATGTTTTGCGGCATGGTTGTTGGTTTGCTTCTCACATTGTGGAGGCACCTGGCTGAATTTGTAGCTTCTTGTGCAGGTTTATGTTGATGGCACGACGACTATGTCAACTCACGAGCGGAAAGCCAGCATCAAAGAATTCTATGGTAGTGCACATGATTTTTTTAAAAGTTTCCCTAGCTAATTATGTTACGTATTGAGCTGTTTCATTGATAGGAATTGTTGTGTTTTTTATATGAGCAGCTGTCATATTTCCTTCGTTGCTGCAACTGCAAAGAGGGATCACTGATTTGGAGGACAAGAAGCAGAAGGCTGTGTGCATGGAGCATTACAGGAGGAGAGATGAAGATGAACTCAACAGCTTGTCTGAGATCGATGTTGAGAGGGAAGAAGAGTGTGGGATTTGCTTGGAGATGAACAGCAAAGTTGTGTTGCCCAACTGCACCCATGCTATGTGCCTCAGATGCTACCATGACTGGTATGCGTGGAATTTCAGCTTCTGGCCCACATGTTTTGCGTGACTGCATTGACTGTTATTTCTCAATTATCCTATACTGTGCTCTGCAAATGTTTCTCACATATCTCCTATTATATTATGGCCAAAAAATGTTAGTTGGATCATTAGTCGACTGGCTATATTATTCCTGCAAATATATCTTTTGATGAGAATCATGGAAACCTAGGGCCTAAACATGAGCTCCTGATAATACTCATAATAGTGGCGTTGTTTGCGTATACGCTTAAACCTATATATCCGGTTCTTTCCACCAACCAATATGCTTGTAGATGAGATTTAATCCATCTCTGATGCTTGTGGGCTCGTGCGCAAGATTCACCTTTTCTAGGAAGCCCTTGACATGAATGTTAGTTAAACTATTGTGAAGCAAATTTCTAGTTTTAAAATGTCTTGCGATATTCAGTTATTTTTTCCAACTGACTCATTATCTGTAGCATTTGAAAAATGAAATGAGCATTAGAAAGTAGGTCTTGCAATATTCAGGTATTTTTCCAACCAACTCAAGATGATGGTAGCTACCTGGAAAATTCTCAAAGCTATGCTATTCTTACATTATGCACAAAGAAAAGCAAGTATAGTTTTGACTTTTCATTTTCATCCAGACCATGAACCTCAGCTACCGTGTAAATTGGGCAGCCTGTTTACAGTTCATTTATTGTAGCCTATAGAAGCATGATACTTGTTTGTCCACTTGAGGTAACATTTTCACCAATTAAACATGTTCATGGTCCTACTTATCATGATAGCTTAACATGTTAACAACTACTGATAATGGTTGTCAGGAATTTATTGTTTCTGTATTTTAAAACTTATTCACAATCCTGTGTACTAGGTGATCCTATTATAACTGTGTTGTATGTCTGTATCCTTTGGTCAGTGCACCAATTCTGTTAGCTTGGAGGGAGTCCCTTGATACCTTGTTTTGTGGTTGCGCTGACATTAGAACTGATACTGTTTGTATTTCAGATAATATTGCCTTTTTCTAATTAGAAAATGCTGCTTTGCTGCAGGAATTCAAGATCCCAGTCCTGCCCATTCTGCCGCGACAATCTGCAGAAGATATATCCTGGTGACTTGTGGATCTATGTCGAGGACCAGGATGTCGTCGACATGGAGACGATCTCGAAAGAGAACCTCAGACGGCTGTTCGTGTACATAAGCAAGCTGCCTCTAATTGTTCCAGATGTCATCTTCAGTGTTTATGATTCCCACATAAAATGACCGCGATGGCCTCCAGCCAGTGTCCAGTCCAGTTCTAGTTAATCTTATGTTCTCCATTTCCATGCTTTGCTGGAACTTCTGGAAGTGCCTGCACTGCTCTGGAACGCAAAATTCCCTCTTTGGCCATGCTTTAGAAAACTTGTTTAGTGCCTGCTTGCATCCTTAAATCGTATCCAGCCACTCTGTACATACCTGGCATGACTCTTGTCAATAGAGAGCTTGTGCTTGCCCCAAATGGAGGCAGTGCTCTTTGTGACTATCTCATGTTTCTAATTCTATGTGGCGTTTCTTGCAGAAGAAACTGAAGTAATGTCGTTACATAAGTCAGAACTGATATGGTTGATGTTTCGTGCTCCATAAGCAATATCTTTATACGTAACTACCGGAATTAGAGAATCATATTGTTTTGAATTCGAACCATATGAGCATAAACACACTCCGAAAATCACAAGTTTAAACCAATGCATCGGAGCAATATCTCCATTTCTGAGAACCTTCATCAGAGATACCAATCCATCAAAACTCTGCGGCATATGAGCAAGAAATTTGCGGCTCCCTTCCTGAATCCTGGTTACTCCTCTACAGATCGATGTACATCCGATAGGCGTTCCTCTGCGGCGCGTAGTAGTCCTGCACGGTGGCGTCGACTTGGAACCCGGCCTTCCGGTACAGCGCGACGGCGCCCGTCCTCGCCGGGTCGACGTGGAGGGACACCCGCTGGACCCTTCGCCTCCGGCACCGCTCCACGGCAGCCGCCAGCAGCGCCTCGCCGTGGCCCTGACGCCTGCAGCTCTCCTTCACTGCGACCACCAAACCAGAGATACCGCCTTTGGCCAGAGTCTTCAGCTGAAAATTGAACGAGAGGCAACGGAGCGAGCTCCGTGCGGGTTCTCACCGGCGAGCTTGGTGATGGTAGCGCAGAGGGATGTGTTGCAGGTGTACATGGCGTACCCAACGACCTCGTCCCCGTCGGCGCCAGACGTGGAGTAGATCAGGCCGGAGTTCCGGCGCTTTAGCTCGTCGTGGAAGGATCGCGACAGGGACTCGTGCTTCGGGAAGATTCTCCTCTCAAGCCGCACGACGTCCTCGATGACGCGGCCAGCTCGCTCGTGCGACGGGTCCAGCTCGAGTATCGTTGCCGCCGCCATAGCGGTCTCTGGTACGAAGTAGTACTAGTACACTATGCGATTTTTTAGGGCCTGGAGATTCCCGGAGATTATACTGTCCTACCACTTTTTTTTCACATAAAGGTTACTAAGATAATATCTTTTTACTCCCTCTCCTCTTCAAATATTTTGACTCATTCGCTTTATTCAAAAAATTTGTAAAAAAATATTTATTTTATTCAAAATATTTTGACACATAATTAGTTGTCGTTTTACTTTTAACCTGACCTACCGGTCGGATACAACTATTAGTTGTTTGCTTGCCTGCAGTAGGAGGGCAGCATTACCGAGCAGAGGCAGTGAGAAGCACCAAGCTTGACTCGCGGGGAACAAAAACGGAACTCGTTTCTCCCGAGCCTGGTTCATATGGTGCAGGCCAACGATGGTCTGGTCCTTGAGAACCCAACCAGGCTCAGGCGGGAAGACATCCAATCATGCCCGTATGACTAGGATCAATTACTTGGCTGTTCTCACTACGTTATGGGCCTCATGCGCCAATGGGCCCATGATGATGCCCTCGGCAATTCACTCCTGAGGATCCTGATCTCATCCATACAGTGGCAATTGGCAAAGATTAGTTGTGGTCAGAGTAGGCCAAATCAAGTGGTAATTAGCTATTTTTTTTATTTCTAGAGGCGATTCAACTATTATCTGCCAAATTTAAATGAGGAAGTTAATATTTTGCATCCAATTAAAATACAGCTACATCATGGAGAACAATCAAAGTGGACGATCAAAAAGGGGAGAGATCTCAACACCACCAAAATAGCCAGGTGTGAAGTTCATTACGTAAAAACGGTCATGCACGAGGTTGGAAACGCAAAAAAGAACGAAACCCCTAACCCCTAATCATCCGCGCCTCCCACTGGTGTCCCGGCAGGCGGCGGCGCCGACGAGTCGTCACCAAGCGCGATGGCGAGCTCGGCGCTAAGGCGATCTCTCCAGAGGCGCTGCTCGCTTGGCCATGCCCTCCGCTCCAACCCACCACTCTCCGCCTCCGCGGCTGTCGGCGGCTCCTTCCATCGTTCATTCCAGTCAGGTGAGCTAACCCGTGCCTCCTCTTCCCTTCAGCCTCTCCCTAGTCCTCCCATGCAGGGTATCCTACGCACTGTCTCGCCCCGCGTTATACGCTTAGTTCTCCTGCTCGCTCGCCCTTGCCCGTCCGTCGTTACCAGAATCGAATAGAATGGATGCAGATCTAGGTAATACGGAAACGGTTTGTTTAACTGACATTCGTTGTAACCTGTCAATTTCCAGTGGCGTCATTCGTGATGTTTGACGGATTAATGTTAGAACGTTGTCAATAAGACTACTGGTAATACGCTTGTTTGATTCAATACGTTGCTGTTGCTGCACAGGGAGCGGCGAGACCGCGGAAGAATTCGAGGATCGGCTGTTTGGGGGAAAAGGCTCGTCTGATGGATCGCTTTTCCGGAAGCTTGACAGGGTTGGGAATGCTGGTAGGAGATATGGCATGGGCTCTGGGATGGGTGCTTTTGGTGGATTCAGAGACAGGAACACGGGGGGTTTTGATTCCTTGAACGATGGCATGAGTGGGATGTTGGGTGATGCGGCACGGAACTTCCAGGCTGACGATCATGAGGCTAATGAGTGGGATGATGATGAGTTTGAATTCAGGCCAGATGTGCGGTTTAGGAAAGGTTCAAGGTACAATGTCCGGGTAAGTGAGGACTTTGTGGGCTAGTAGAATTTGTGCTGTCTGGGAATATGTATAGTAGAACTATATTATACTATAGTCCTGCTAAGGTAGACCAAATGGTATTCTTTTACCTCGTGTGAGATAGGACTAGAAATCAATCTCAGAACTGTTGCATATCAGTTTACAAAACTCTAATTACTTTCCACATTGATTGCCATAATAATAATTATGAGAGGGCTTTTAAGATTATTTTATTCCTCTAGATTTGTGCAAATGGATGGTCCACGATTATTTCGGTCTATTCTAGAATCTGCCTTATACTAGGCATAAGGTTACTGAAGAAAACGGGAATTATTTTTTGTCCCTTCTTATCTGCTAAACTTCCCAAACATTGAAAAACCACCAGATGCTAGCGGCATTACTCTTTGTAGTACTTTTTGAAATTCACAATTCGATTTTTCATTTGTTAGTTCATTTAATGACCTGCCTTTGTAGGATTGCTATTCTTATACTAGATTTTATTCAACTCTTGTGAGTGTAGGATCTTGACCTTACAAGACCTGCAGCTGCAAAAAACCCTCCTCGGCGACAGTTTGAAACAACCACAAAGGAGGTTTTGAGGAAAGCCGACTTTAGGGTGAGTGCATCTGCCTGAAAAGCCAAGTAATTTACCGCAAAATTGTATATGATACTATACTGTGCATTTTACGTTAATGTTCCTTGTAAATCCTAGAGCTTATATGTAACAACCTTCTATTAGCAAATCATCCACATCTCAAAACAAAGTCACAGGAAGACATAGCTTGGATGTTAATGTGCGGCATGCTTTTTACACTAAAATCTATTAATTCTTTGTTGGTATCGAATTTTCCTGGGTATCATCATGTTTTATGAGCAGAACGGGATTAACTAAATTCAAAGCTATCCCTAGAACCAATATTATTCTGATTTCATTTTCTACATTTGATGCTTATCATATTTTTGAGATACTTCTGCGAGTATGTATTAGTTGTTGCCCTACCAGAGAACTTAGGGTTCTTGGATTTCGGTAGGAATCATTGGATGCATTAAATAGGAAGCAAATATTGGAACAGTATGTCTGTAATTTGTGTATTTCAACTTTTAACATGTATGAAGTGTAGAAATTATGCTTAATGGAGAATTTAAGACTCACTTGTATATTGCAGTGTTTTTTGCGTAACCCTTCTTCTGATGTATTGTTTCTGTACATTTTTCTTTTTTCCTTTATTTGGTTTAATTTCACATTTTGTTAACCTTTTTTTTTTTATATATCTGATGACTTATTATAGTACCATAGAAGGGTCTTACCCTCCGTTCCTCTCAAAATCAGATCTGCATTCACAAGAATATTTTGTATACGGGGCAATTGCAAAACAGGTCTTTTTTTAGAGTCTAATTCTGAAAATGGATCACTTTTTCAAACTTTGCAAAATCGGTCCACTTTTTTCGAACTGAGCTCTCCGTTAAGACAACTTTCACCTCTCTGTTAGTTGATCCTCATTCTGTATGGAAAAAAAATAAAAAGAAAAATTGAAGATGACAACTTTGTCCCCTCCTTCCCTGAACATCTCTCGGGCATGCAAGATTCTCCTCCCTTTCGTTCATCTCTTTTCGCACCAAACCTGAAACCACGGCGCGGCTAGGAGCAGGCGGCCAGGGAAGGGAGGCACGGGTCAGGGGAGTCCAGAGGGAATCTCGCCCTGTGCGGCTAGGGCGCGACGCTGCTGGCCAGGGGAGGCGTGGCTAGGGTGCGCCACCGCCGGCCAAGGCTAGGGCATGACGCGGCCTGGGGCACCTCGACTGCCCAGGGGTGCGCACGGCGAGGGTCAGGGGGAGGCCAGGGGAATCTCGCGCGGTGTGGCTGGCCAAGATTTGAGATTATTTGTTTCTCAAAAAAAAAAGATTTGAGATTATTTTCTAATTCTTTCTCCTTTAGATTTTGCATTGTAAACTAATTTACAAAATGATTTATATGGAAGATTTGTACGGTGGAAATGTATAAAATGACTTCGGATTCAAATTCTGGATTAATGATTGGACTTCTTATGTTATCTTTTGTTGGACATATAATATTATATTTGCTGGACAGATGCTGGATATATGATTCTTGTGCAATGTTTAAGTTCTATGTGAGAGTTGCTAATATTATATTTCATGTACAGAGAAAATATTGTTAAAATATTGCCATTTGTTTTGTCAATTTTCAGTTTATTGTATCATATTTAAAATCAATTTAATTTAATATCGTTCAGATTCATAATGATATTTCTCAAAACAAAACTAAATTTGCAATCTTTTATAGAAACATGACTGATTTTGCAAAAGGGCATATATATCTTTTTTTTAACACCGTTAAGAGCTCATAACGGAACAAGACCTACTTGTTCACTCAGTTTGAAAAAGTGGACCGATTCTGCAAAGTCTGAAAAAGTGAACCATTTTCAGAATTAGACTCTAAAACAAGACTTGTTTTGCAATTGCCCCTTTGTATAAAACTGTGCAAATAAATAATTACATCTAGGACCCTCATTTCATTCAAGTTATTCTTTGTTTCACAGCTTCCATAAATAATTACATCTAGGATTCTCATTTTATTCAAGTTATTCTTTGTTTCACAGCTTTTTGCAATTGCCCCTTTGTATAAAACTATGCAAATAAATAATTACATCTAGGACCCTCATTTCATTCAAGTTATTCTTTGTTTCACAGCTTCCATAAATAATTACATCTAGGATCCTCATTTTATTCAAGTTATTCTTTGTTTCACAGCTTCCATCTCCTATGCTGGGACTATGGCCTTCAAATATCTTGTAGTTGCATTTTTTTAACGCGCAGAACTTTTATTTGCAGAATGTCCGATTCCTCTCGAACTTTATTACAGAAGCTGGGATCATCATCAAGAGAAGTCAGGTAACTATTTCTGCCCTTTTGAAATTTTGTGGGGAACACAGCTGCTTTATAATGGAAAAGCAGATCCTGTTCTGTTTCGTGGCAGTGCAGCGACTGTTGCAAGTTTGCAACTGTCCATAAATATTTGACCTCATCTTAGCATGCTTTATTTTGGAAGGCTAGCATTCACAATGCAGCCATAGTGAGATCTCTCTGGTGTCTGTACTTCTTTTTTAATGTCTCAAAACTCTCAATTCTAAAATAATATAGCATAATTCATATTATTGGAGAATCATGTATACCATCATCTCTATTCATCCAATGCAAGTGTTGTTTTTCATGTGCCATTAACTGATACCACGAGAAAGCACCAAGCTGTAGTACTGTAGCATGTAATTCTGTATTGATATAATTTATAACATGGAATTGTAACTTGTGTTAATTTTTGCAGGTTTCATCCTCAGCGTGTGTTATGTTACTTATGATAGGTTTTATCATTATTGGTATGTTAATTCACTTATCTGCCTTGCAGACTCGTATAAGTGCCAAAGCTCAGCGTAAGGTTGCGAGGGAGATTAAAACTGCTCGTGCATTTGGCCTAATGCCTTTCACAACGATGGGCAGGAAGCCATTCATCTTTGGCAGAACCGCAGAGGAGCATGATTCGGAGGATGAATATGGTTATGACTTTGTGGAGAAGGATGGTAAGCCTGATGAGGATAATGAAGGTGCTGAGCCAACCGTGGAACCTGCATAAATACTTGGGAGCACCTTCCCGATGCATCATTTTGCTTCTCAAGACCATAGCTCAGTTTAAATAAACTGTGATACTGCAAGTTTTATGGTTGCTGTTTCGTGCCGTGATAAGGAGATACATATGTCCGGCTTGGTATCCTCTAGGCAGGATACTGTTTGCTGCATGTAATGGACATGTGACCGGCGCTTTCCTGTATGTCACGCGGATTTTGAGATAGCAGTACTGGGTTCAATGCGAGTTCAATATTGTATTATTCAACAATGATCGTTCAGCTGTCAAATGAAATCACCGGCAATCCATGATTCATGTGTTGGCGTTGACCCCTTTATTTGTATTTGCTGTTGAAGTATTTATCCAGCTGTCTGGAACAAATAATGTGCTGTGCGGGGTCAGAATATTCTCTTGCATCTTTGTGGCCTCAGGAATATTCTCAGTTTTTGCTCGTTGCTTTTGGGAGATGCGGTGGGTATATGGTATTGCCTGGCAAAACCACATTAGATCGCGGTAGAAATCATAATTATATATCAATCTGTTTTAAAATATTGATGTGGTAGACTTCTAAGATTATTTTTTACCATTCGTTTTATTTAAAAAAACATTGCTATCTTTTTAGGCTTAATTAGTATCAATATTTAATTACTTGTATATAATTTGCGAGTTTAAAATATTGACAATGTTAATTTTTAACATCAATTTTGATAAATTATATTATTAAAAAATTATTCAAATGTGTACTATTATTAGTTATATTTCAAGTATCATTAATAAAATAAATTATAACAAAATATATTATATTTACTCTCTGTCTCAAAATAAATGACATTTTTATCTTTTAGAAATTTTATTGAAAAAATAATAAAAATATAAAAACAAATGAGTCATGCTTAAAGTATTTTTTTTAATAATAAATCATTTCATAATAAAATAAGTAATATTTTCATATTTTTGAAAATAAGATAAATGATCAAATTTAGATTTAAGTCTAAAATAACATTTATTTTGGGACAAAAAGATTAAGATCGAAAGTTGATGTTAAAAATTAACTTTGGATGCAGTATATGGTACTGAACTTTTCATAGCTTTTCTTCGCAATAGAAAAAAAAAAGCAAAACCCCATGAGGCTGCGAATATGCCTCAGGTGCCATTTGGATCTTTGGAAAATAGAGGTGTGTTTGAATTTGAAAAAGAAAAAGAGAAATTCAAACACTTCATTCATCCATTCAACTACGAATTCTTGTCAACCATGTAACTATTTTCCTAATCGTAAACTCACTTTTTATTTCCCAGACTAAACACCAACGGGAGTGTGCTGGTATGGTGGTACCAATTTCTAAATCGACTTTTACGTCTACCTGTGCAACCAACACCGACATGACCTCCAACCAACCGGTCGGTTTTCGCGGTCAAATTGGTTTTTTTTTAATTTTTTTTTAAAATAAAAAACTAGAAATACCGAAAACCGGTCAGTTAACCGATAAAATCGATGGGTTTCAAATTTTAAAATCTGTTACTGTAGTAAATAGGTGAAATCGATCGGCTTGTCGATGAAACCGACCGGTTTACTGTAGCAAACCGTTCAAATTTTAAAATTTCGATTTAGAACGATTTTTAAACGATTTTTTTTATTTTAATAATTTTCGTTAAACTGGTCTCGACTGGTTTTAACGGTTTAAACAAACTATTAAACCCTGCCTCCAACCGGCGAGTACCGCTGGGAGAAAATGTGTCGCGGGTCGAACGTGGCCACCGCATCAGACCCCCGCATATGCGGGGGCTGTGTTATTAATCGATTAATCCGACCCCGGTGTTCCGTCGTACTCAACTTCTCAACGTCTCTTCTTCATCCTGCCGCTCTTCTGTCTTCTCTCAGGCTCAGCCCAAGAGCTCCTCCCTCTCTCTCTCTCTCTCTCTCCAATCCCCCCCTGGAGCACCCCCCCCCCCCCCTCTCAAATTTCTGTAGCCTGAGCAGATCCTCACGCTCGATTTTGCAGCCCAAGCAAGGCAGCTTCTTCGCAAGAGGCGCAGGAAAATTTCACGTGAGTCCGGAGCTCTCTCTCTCTCTTTTCATTCCTGCAAAAGTACAATCTTTCGCACCATTCCTTATAGCGCCGTTTCTCTCCATTCCCCCTGCAGGTGAAATCCGGGCTCTACTCCCCCACCCTCTCTCGAATCCTCCTTTCTTCCTTTTGTATTTGGCATTTAACTCGATCCCTTCGCGAGGGCGGGGGCAGGGACAGGACGATTTCATCCCAATCGGGGATGATATGGGGTTTGGGTGGGGGATTTTCATCTCTCCGACGCGCGGGGGTCTTTATCTGCTGGATTTAGGTAGGGCGGCTGCCCTACCTTGCCCTATTGCTGGTCCGCCTCTGATTCTAGGGTTTCGAACGAAGGAAAGATCTCAAGAGGGGTTAGCTTTTTGTTGTAATTGACAGGGAAAAGTGAGTGAGCAGGCTGTTTTGTAGGTAAATTTGAGGGAATTGTGAGCGCAAGCAGTAGAATTTCAGGATTTGCCTTGGTGGTGACCTGTGGATTTTACCATGGTGGGGAAGGAATTGGTGGTCCAGAGGAATGGCCCTGTGGATATCCGTGAGATTGCCGCGAAGGCCACGCTCCGGGATGTCCGGCAGAATGGGCACACCTATGTGGAGCTCCGGCGCGTGGGGAAGCGCGTCATCTTCTTCTGCACCATCTGCCTTACCGAGTGCTTCAGCGACAATGTGCTGTTCGACCACCTGAAGGGAAACCTGCATGCGCGGCGGTACGCGGAGGCCAAGGTCACGCTGTTCGGGCCGATGCCGTGGCCATTCAATGACGGTGTGCTCTTCTTCAACAACTCATGCGAGAAGGATCCGCTCCTGCTGGACTCGAGCTCGCAGAACACCAGAGAGCTGGCTCTGGTTCCTCGGCCTGAATCAGCCGGGAATGACACCGAGGTGACTTCAAAGTTGAAAGATGGTTCAAGCACTCACAATGTTGTGAAACGGGCATGTGGGGCTGCCAAAGGCCGTTCTAATGGTAGGAATGGTGCTGTGCATGACGATCATATGCTGTCAAATAACACAGTAACTGTTGGTTCTCTTGTTATTCCGGGTGTATTGCTAAACGATGTTGTTACAAACTTGCCTGTGCATCTGTTGGGGTATGGAAATGTTGCATACAGGATCTGTGAAGCAAGCCAGAGCAGCAGGAAGATTAGCAAGATCTGGTGTGCTTGGGTAGGACAAGAAGGCTCTGATGGGTCCAACACTCTTGAGCAATCTGGCTTTGCCATAGTAAATTTCTCTTTTACATATGATTTGGGTAGGAAATTGTCTTCTGATGACCAGGACCTCTCTATCTCTGCTGGATCTTTCTTTGTAATTGATGACTCTGGGCATCGTGGAAAGCGGAGGAAGAAGTCATTTTCTGATCAAGAAGCATCTTCAGAAGAGTCAAATGGTCAAAGCAGCACTCCCAATGGTAATAGCCAAGCTATCGTGACTGGTTCCCCAACAGGTACCTCAAGCAATCTGCAAGTTAGCCTTGCATCCAAGTCTGCAAGGAGAGAATTGAGGAAGCAGAAACGCATCGCAGCTGAGAAAGTTTGTGATATTTGTGGGCGGCCTATGCTTCCTGGAAAGGATGTTGCAACCTTGCTGAATTGCAATACAGGAAATCTTGCTTGCAGCAGCAGAAATTCGAGTGGGGTGAGTAAATTTCAAGCATCTATATATTTTTATGTTTATTGAAGACACACAGTTTATTGTTGTTTCTTGACTATAAGCTTGAGACATGTCAATTTTTTTACAGAGAAAATCAAATGAAACATAGTTGAAAAGATCTTTACAGATTTTGTTTCACAACTAGCGAGAAACTTTTTTCAGTAATGAAAGTTCTATTTTCATCGATTGGAGATCATCAGGATCCAAAACGCAATACTTTTAGAAAATTATGTAGTAGAAATGATTTTCACACATCAAATAAATTTCTGCTTTTTTTTTCTTTTCTGCAGGCTTATCATCTCTTTCACAACTCCTGCCTTTTACACTGGACTATTTTGTGCCAATATGAGATTCTGGCTGACCAACTAGCAAGCAAGGGGAAGAGCAATCGAGGAAGAAAGGCGAAAAATGCACCCAAGAAGAGCAAACTAACATCGATCCTGTGCCCAGAGTGCCAGGGAACAGGAATTCATGTAGAGGGTGATGAACTAGAGAAGCCAACTATTTCGTTGTGTGAGGTTTGGGGCTCAATATCACTTGTCAACTACCAAATTTTCTTTCCAGAGAACTTGCGAATGTTTATGCTTATGCTAAGCAAATACAGTGCACCTGAAAATTGGGTTGATGTTGGTGCTTGCAGATGTTCCGCTTTAAGCTGAAAGCCATTGAAGCGCACAAAGCTTGGCTGAAGAGTCCTGAAATGCTCGAGAACTGTTCCACTGGGCTGCATTTTCCTTCAGAACATCTGCCGAATTCCGAGGTGCGCACATGTAAAACTTGTGCCCAATATAGAAGCATGGGCTGAGATTCACTCACACTCACATCTGTTTCACTCACACTCACATCTGTTCCTTGCAGGAGAAGGTGATGCAACTGAATTCGTTGCCTTTCTACACTGCTGATGGATAGGAGGTGGTGGATTTTGTGGCAAGGTCAACACCGGAGGACTGGAGGGGCCTGTCTTCGACGATGTAAATTTGCTAGAGCAGCTGTAAATAAGCCTGCTTGACTTTACTGGGAAGTAGAACGGTCATGTTTCTTGTACCGTAACCGTAACTATACCGTGTTTTCCGTCAACCTGAGATACCAGGACGTTCAGTTAACTGGTGTACTGTATTCGATTTAATTAACGTGCCCGCACGCTTTTGTATGGTAAATGCTGCCTCTTTAATCATTGTTACGTTCTATAACTTAATTTACTAAATTTTGGGATATCACAAAGTCCATTATTCATGGAATTGTTGCCACATTTCTCTGTCCAAGTGGCATATGCTGATCTTTTACAAACTGTACTGAAGATAAAAGCTATTGGCATGAGAACGCTGCAAGGAAATTGTCTGTGGCACCAAATCACATCTGAATTGGTTAAGTTTGGAACGAACTGGCCGTCCTGAAACAGATTAGAATTCGCCTCAAGTCTCTGATCCATATCAGTCGCAACTTCAGGCACGACCTGCTCACACAACCATCAAAACAGCATTACTGTTACGGTAGGAAATTCGGCAAAATCATTTTCCACGTTACCACCACGAGATGCCTTCATTCAAGGAAAAAACTCCACAGCAAACGCGACCGCAAGCCTCAAGGTGACCCTGTGAGAAAACAAAAGCAGGAACAGAAACACTGTTCGACGAAAAATACACAAACAGACGCTGCCTAACTCTGTGGATCTCAGCAAGATGATTGTGTCATCAGGAAGCCACAGCTTCTCAGGAAGATAACGCAGTATTTCTGTAACATCATCATCGATCCAAGCGAATCCGGCAAACACGCACCCACGCGTCTCGACAACACCCAAATCGACTAAAAAAAGTGATCGGAGAAACAGAGAAGACGAAGGCAACACAGCGCCTTTCAACGATCTGATTCGATACTAGTACCGGCGAAAGAAACGGAACTGATGAAGCGACAGGGACGGTGAGATGGGGGAGGAGCCACTTCGGCGCCACCACGGGAGGCGGGAGTAGGAGCCTCGGCCGCTGCTGCTACTAGGGTTTCTCTGCCCAAGCAGAGGGGCGCTTGGCTTGGCGGCTGCGGAGACGCTCCGATTTATAACGCGCGGGGAGAGACAGGCAGCTGCAGCTGGACGGCGGGTGGGCCCCACCGCGCGGCGCTTGGCAACGGGCCGCCCGTGGGGCACGCGAAGCAAAATACACTGGGCTGGAAACAGGCCGCCAAATGCATCATCTTAGCCCACCAGCCCGTGCGCGACGACGCCTCTCTCGCGCGGTCTCGCCACGCGCTCGCCTTCTGGAATGTTCCGTCGCCGTCGCGCCCCACGGGAAAGGAAGGGCCGGAACAAAAAGAGGCGACGCTTCCCCGGCTCGGCTCCGATCCATCCATCAACCCGATCGATCGCGCGGACGGCGCCACGCAGAGGAAGACCCCGAGCCGCAACCCCCCTGCCCTCCCATTCCATTCCAGCGCCACCTCCACCGAGTCCACCTCCACCCCCATCGCCGCATCTATTCCCAATCTGCTGCCGCTTCGAGTCGTGTAAGGGGAGGGAGGGAGCGAGCCGGGCGCGCGATGGCGAGCGGCGGGGCGGTAAGGGAGGTGGGGTCGAAGGCGGAGCTGGAGGCGGCGGTGGCCGGCGCGCGGGCCGCCGCGGTGCACTTCTGGGCGGGGTGGTGCGAGGCCTCCAAGCAGATGGACGAGGTCTTCGCCCACCTCGCCGTCGACTTCCCCCACGCCGCCTTCCTCCGGGTGAGTAAGTCACGACGCCGAGCGCCGTCCTCGGTCGCGGTAGATTTGGTTCGGTCGTGTCGGCGGTGGATCGGTTCGTCTGATCGTATGTAGTGGGGGTTACGGAGCTTAGGTTTTTGATGATTTGGTTTAGGCGACGAGCAAGGTCTCCGTCGCGTGCTTGATGTACGGCGAATACTTCACTCGTGAGTTTTATGCTGTGTCCAACGATACCACTGATCTGATTCAAAATCTGACAGCCTAGTATGAAGCTGTATTTTTACATCTGCCGTAGAATTGATTCTGCTGGATATCTACTCATAGGTATTCGCCAGGTCTCTGTTAGTATGAAGCTGCATTTTTACCACTATTATGTTCCACTGATTTGCCAGGTCTCTATTAGATTGGATCAATGAGGGATATTTACATTTTGGGCGGCCATACATCCTTCTGCACATATGAGATTTGTGTAACGTGTGCTGTTAGACCCTCCATTGTTGCTGTAGTATTTGTCATACATTATTAATGTAAAATTTCTGGTTGGTTTGATCCACTAGGTGTTTTTTTTTGTGTGCTCTCGATGTTTCCATTAGCGGTGTTTTGTTGGAGTCAGGAAAATCGAAACATTGTTTATGTGCTTATCATGCTGTGTGGTCATTAGTCTTATGTAATCGCTAAAATAGCAGACCGAGCTTTTGACAAACACTGATCACCATCTATACGGTCATTAATGTTGGGCAACTTCTGTTGCTATTAGTATATAAGTAATTATGTCTCACTTATTATCAACGACGTTGTGATCTCTAAATTTTTTACTGATGTGTCTTACTTCACATGTAACTTTTATCAGGTTGAAGCTGAAGAACAACCTGAGATATCAGAGTCATATGGGGTTACTGCAGTGCCCTATTTTGTTTTCTGCAAGGTATTCACAGTTCTCATGCACTATGTTATTACATCATTATTCCTCCTGAACTTTTCATGCACTATTTTATTTCATCATTCTTCCTGTTGAACCTTTCTTCTTTGTCGTATATATATGCTATTTCTGCGCAACAACTGCTGATATGGGTCGTGGTACATGTCATTGATTTCATGGAGTGTTGTCCATTTTGGGTGTGCTTTTTAATAATTGATGAGATGTGGCTTTGTATAATGAGCAGTATCTGTTATTCTCTAATCTTCTCATGACTCATTATACAACCAGTGGTACCAATTCAATATATCTGATCAATATATATGCACAAAGAATCTTTTCTATATTGCATACTGCAGGGGATTTGTAGCAGTACTATTCACTTTGTTCTGTTCATGTGCAGTTGTGCACCATAGCATCCGAGCACTATAGCTACTTTTTTTTTATGTTTCCGTTTAGACATCCCATTTGTTAGCACCAGTTTTCTTCATCTACATCTTAGAAGTCAAGGCAACCTTTCTCATTAGCTGGGTCTCAGGGCTCTTGACTGGCAGCAGGCCTATGTGTTCCCACAGTTGGCCGCATTCTGTTGAGCCTGCCTATAGATGTTTATCTGTATTCATTTGGCTTGACTATGCTAAAGATTTTTGCTAAAAAACATGAATGTACACTTGTACAGTACCTTTCGGTTAGGTGCGTTGTATGAGTATGTAGCTCAATACCTTGCTTAGTAGCTCAATACCTTGCCATGCTGCATGAGGTTTCCTGTGGTACAAGCAATAGCTGCCCTTGCATCTTTCAAATGATGCACACATAGGTGTAATGTCTTTTTCCTTGATGCTTAGCCGAATTAAGCCTGTGAAAAACAATCTGTGCAATACAACATATTTATACTGTTTTATGATGACTCAGAAAACAAGTGACATTCTGTGGTAACTTCTCTCTTTTCATTTTGCGCACTACATGAGTACACGGTTATGATCTGCCGTTTTGGTTCTGCCGTTTTGTTACTGTGTTATGTAAAACCAGTTCCTGATACACAACCTCTCAAAAAATTCTCTACCAGTTAGTGTCATAATTTCCTGTATCTTTTTGTTTTCATATTTGGTTAACTTCAAGAATTGCTTTAGTGCAGGGTTAAATCTTCGTTAGAGGGTGCTTTAAAAAAATCATATATTGTTCTCTTCATGCATATGTTGTCTGCATGCAGGAAGGCAAAACCGTTGATACTCTGGAGGGTGCAAATCCAGCCAGTCTGGCTAACAAGGTTGAAAAAGTAGCTGGGCCTGCCAGTGAAGCTGAGTCTGCTGTACCTGCTAGCCTTGGAGTGGCTGCTGGGTCTGCTGTACTTGAAAAGGTTCAAGAGATGGCTCAGCGAAATGGATCTACTGCTGCTGAAAACACACATACTGGCAGTGTGGAAGATGCATTAAACAAACGTTTGGAGCAGCTTGTCAATGCCTGTCCTGTGTTCTTATTTATGAAGGGAACCCCTGAACAACCAAGGTGTGGTTTCAGCCGTAAAGTGGTTGACATTCTGAAGCAGGAAGGAGTTGAATTTGGGAGCTTTGACATCCTTACAGATAATGATGTGCGTGAAGGAATGAAGAAGTTCTCCAACTGGCCTACTTTCCCTCAGCTCTACTGCAAGGGTGAGCTGCTTGGTGGATGTGATATTGTTATTGCTATGCATGAAAGTGGTGAACTGAAGGATGTTTTCAAGGAACACAATATTCCCCTTCATGAAAGCAAAAATGAAGCAGCTGTGAAGCCTGAGTCTACAGTTGAAAAGGGTGCTGCAGTTTCTGAAACAATCGGGCTTACTGATGCTCAGAAAGCTCGTTTGGAAAGCCTTGTTAATTCCAGCCCAGTAATGGTATTCATCAAAGGAACACCTGAGGAGCCAAAATGTGGATTCAGTGGGAAGCTGGTTCACATTCTTAAGCAAGAAAAGATTCCTTTCTCAAGTTTTGACATTCTTTCAGATGATGAGGTCAGACAGGGTCTTAAGGTTCTCTCAAACTGGCCTAGTTACCCTCAACTGTATATAAAAGGTGAACTGGTTGGCGGTTCTGACATTGTGATGGAGATGCATAAGAGTGGTGAGCTGAAGAAGGTTCTCTCTGAGAAAGGAATCATCCCGAAAGAAAGTTTGGAGGACCGATTGAAGGCCCTAATTTCCTCAAATCCAGTTATGGTTTTCATGAAAGGCACCCCAGATGCACCCCGATGCGGCTTCAGTTCAAAAGTTGTGAATGCATTGAAGAGTGAAGGGATCAGTTTTGGGTCCTTTGACATTTTATCTGACGAGGAAGTCAGGCAAGGTTTGAAGACTTACTCCAACTGGCCTACTTTTCCTCAAGTCTACTACAAATCAGAGCTGATTGGAGGTTGTGATATCATTCTCGAGATGGAGAAGAGTGGAGAGCTTAAGTCTACCCTTTCAGAGTAAAGGTATCGAGTTATTATCCTGCTGGTATTTCTTGCAGCCTAGCATCGAGTCGGTCTAGTGATGACATTTGTGCGGATATGTTTGTAGACGTATGTTTAAAAGTTTCTGCCAGTGCCACATCAGTTGAATTGTGGCATCGCCAGAAGGTATAACATAAAAACACTGTCAAGTACCATTTGATCTTGGTTGTATCGCCAGTTTATCCTTTGGCCTTTGCTCTTTCCGTAGAAACTTTTGAAAGCACGATACCAGAGGGGCGGAAAAATACCTGATTAATTATGGGTTGGTAAACTATTTTAATCTGGTGACATAAAATTCATTGATGTTAGAATGCTCCGTATTGTTCCATGATCATATATCACGGTGGATCAGCTGATGACTGGAATGCCCTGGAGCTGCAGCGAACTCCAGAAGATGCCTGATCGACCTTCCGGCTCGAATAGGGTGCTCAACTATTAGCGACGTGCGTATTGGTCTCCTAAAAGGGCCCAGCGACGTGTTTATTATAGTGGAGCTTGGATGCGCGACCGGCTGACCGTCCCGCCGCTTCCATATGCGAATTCACTTGTGTTCTATCGATCACAGGTATACTTCTGAACTGAAACTGTCGTCCTAACAATATCAATTTGAGAATGAAATAATTATGAACTTAAAAAGTGTGGCTGCGCTCAATCTGATGCCAACATAAAGTACTAAACTTACTAAGTGTGACAGACCGTCCCTTCTATTAGGACGACTCATCGACAACAGAATTTTATCAGATATCATCGCGTGTCATTAGACGAAGCGAAGACTAATAATACAACTTAAACACGATAAAATATACTATAAACTGCTGTTTAAATTTATAAAACTAAGATTTTTGAAAGCGCGGAAGCGATAATCTGATTTAAACTAAGTTCTCTGTAGACTATGCATAAGATGATATCGAGTCTATATGATGCATCTTCTGATAGCATACAATAGCAACACAGTGAGCAGAGCTTTCAACAGATATAGTCACTTTCGAGGTTACTTCTGTCAGTTGGTCCAGAGGAGAAAGAAAGAAATCACTTGCACAAAATCACAGAAGCCTTAAACATTCAAATGCTAAGCAAATCTTATCCGTCAACGTGGTCAACTATAGCCGACTTCAAAGAGATATGATGAGGCTGACTCACATGGGATGACTATTTGCAAAATCAGCACTAATACAGTGAATTCTTATATTAAAATTTTAACAGTATTATTACTACGACATGACACAGTGAACAAGCGATACTCGTTACTATGAGGAGCAGCGATTATAATCGATTTACACCAGCTGAAAAAACCTAAAATACACGACATATACGCGCTTCTCGAAAACCGTACATGATCACCTTTCGCTCAACCTATAGGGCCGGTCTGAAGCGCATATCTCCTGAGCACAGGGTCCTCTATGTGATAATCTTTTAGATCTATCTACGATCAGACACAAGGCTCTTCTCCGTCGCAGCCAAAAGAGAGGTGGAGATCATACAACCACTCCAGCGTTTTGCTACGTCGGTTTTCTGGGTCTCATGTCCTTAGTATGCATTCGATACTGTTTAAACTTGCTCAACGGGGTCACACTCGAATCGGTCCTTAATCGATACGGACAGAGCTACAACACTTCGGCTATGAGTACACACAAGAAACATGCCTCCGTACCATCCTATTCCCTGCCCGATTTCAGGTTTATAGTGTGGTAATAACGTGAGTAGGGTAGCAGCCTATATCTCGCGAGTGAGATTTTTCATTCACTCGACTTCCACCGTCAAATGTGACTTAGTCTAACTCTATATCGGGTTACCTGTACCAATATATACTCAACATGGGTAATTGACACAATTGTGCAGTCTAAGGTTTTCAAGCAGTTCCTACAACATAATGCACAATGCATTAATCATATAATGCATATTGATAAAATAAAAATTAAAACAAAATTTATGCACCGATGCTTGCCTGTGGTTTGCTCACATTTAGCTTTCTTTGTCAAAAGAACATCTCCACGCTCTTCTGAGATGAGTCGGATCCTATATGACAAGGTATGTAAGGAATCGAGTTACGATAGTTTTTAATTTTCAAATGATATTATATGCGATGATAGCTTTTTATTTTCAAAAGATAAATAGCAGATTTAGTTACAAAACTTTTTTGAAATGATTTTCGAAAACATAAAACAAATTCTGAGTTATTCATAAAATCAGAAAGGTTATAAAATTTTTTTTGAGAATTTTTCAGGATTTATTGAAATCACGTAAAATTATAAGGATTTAAATAATATTTGAACGCAATAAATCATTTTTAAAAAATCATTTATGATGGAATTAAATACAAAACTTTTTTAAAACACAAAATTTAACTAAGTAAACAGGAAAGTAAAATTTCTAGAATTTACTAAAATCAAATAGATTTTTAATGAATTAAATACTGTTTAAACAAAATAAAACATTAAAAAAATATTTTTGACTAAGATACATATAAAACTTTGCAGAACCAAAAGTTTTAATTAAATATGAATTTTTCAAGATTTTATCAAGGAATAATAATGATGCATTAATGAATTATTGTGTGATCTGAATTATTTAAATTATTCTCATGCATAAACTTTAAATTTTTTAGCTTCAGAATATAGTTCTAAGTAAGAGAATCCTAATAAAATTTACTTCACAATTTTAGGAGCTATAATAAATTTTCTACGAATTATAGATCTTAAAAGCATTTTCTGGCAATTGAATAAATCATTTCGTGAAGTAATAAAATTTCCAAGGCCCCTGGGGAGCTGGCCAAACTGAGGCGGCCACATGGGTGGGCACGGGGTTAGCCACACTGGATCTGTGTGTGACCACACGAGATCCCGGGCGAGGGGGAGCTCGGCCCCAGGCGCCATGGCGCCTGCTTGCCGGCGGTCCGCGGCGACCTCGCCAGAGGCGCCGTCTCTGGCGCTGGAGCCTCGGTCTCGGGGCCAAAACGATCAGCGTGGCTCGGGGAACTTGAAGAAGAGGGCGCTGAGGGAGATTTGCTCACCGGTGTAGCCGGTCGGCGGACGGCGGGCTGGAACGGGGTTCGGCAGCGTCGGAAGCTTCAACGGGGCGACGGGAACCGAAGGGGCTGCGACCTACAGCTTCACATGTGTACTGAGAAGGCCGGCGAGGTGGTCGCTGTCGCTGGGGAGGGCCGTAAGGTACTCGCCGTCGGGGAGGTGACTGGGTTCCGATGTACCCCGCGATGAAATGCCAAAATCCCTGCTAAACGTTCATGATTTCTCCCTGATATTAGTTCCTTGAGGTTCACCAATAAGTTAGAGAGCCAAACCAAGGAGGAATCGAGACACATTCACCGGGAGCTCATGGATTTCGCCGGATTTCGTCGGCAGCTTCAAAACTCCTAAAATTTGGGGGAAGTTAGAAATTGGTGCAGTGCTCGGCAGTAACGGGAAAGCTGAGGCTGCCGCAACCTCGAGCAGGGCTTGGTGCAGCTTCTCGTCCAGGAAATGGGGCCGGGGTGGTACGGAATGGAGCTCGGTGGTGGTGGCACAGGGAGGCAGGTGGCGTGCTGGTTTCAGAGAGAGAGAGAGATGAGGGAAAGCGGGCGACGGTCGATGGAAGTTGGACACGGGAAGTGTGTCGTGTCCCGCACGAGTTGCACGCGTGGCACGCAGGCACTAGGGTTCCCGGGCGCGCGCGGCCCCTGGAGGCTGCGTGGCAGCCGGAGGTAGGAGAAGGGTGGGTGGCCGGCTGACAGGCGGGTCCCGCTCCTCTTATCTTTTTCCTCGATTTTCTGCGCAGCTTGCTGTTTTTCCTTCAAAATCTATACTTCTCGAGCTCCATTAATTTTAAAACTTTGCAGAGAGTTAGAACTTTAAAAAAAACAACTTTTATTTTGGGGTCACGTTGAAAAGCGAAATAAATAAAATGTTATTAAATTTGGAAAACATGTTATCTTTCAGAGTAAAATAATTTATTTGGGACATCTACACCTCAATAAAAATTTTACGAAAACTTTTGAAATTCAAGTTGTTGTAAGATATTTCAAGTGAAATTTTTGTTTCACAATATTTCATTGAAAAAGTTCGCATGTGCATTTTAAAATTTGAATTATTTATTTGAAACATGAATTTTGCTGGAAAGGGTTTTACTTAATTGAGCTCGGATCCCATGATTTCAAATTTGAACAATGCTGCTTATTTATTCGGAAATGTTACACAAAGATATTATCTCTTGTTTGGTATCGTAGCGACAGATAAAGGGAAGATGGTTTTATTTATTTATAATGCAGAAATTTCATATGAGTAAATTTAATTTTATAGAAAAATGAAGAAATAAAAAAATTATCTCTGAACTTCCGGAATTATGTCCCCCGAGCATAGCACACCGTCCGTTTGACGAGTTGAGGAAATACAGTGCAACTGCAGAGTCCTAGTGGAACCGGAAAAATTGAGAGATCAAGCTCACAACCAGCAATCAGGGTCAACGATACAACAGGCGTCAGACGACACCATGAATAACCACCGGCACATTATTCCGAATTATTGAACGATAAGTCGAGAAAAATGGAGTAACTCATGCAGCGATGGGATGGTCCCTGAGGAATCCGAGGAGGAGCTCGTTGACCTGCTCGGGGAGCTGCTCCTGCACGAAGTGGCTGCCCTCCGGGACGAAGGCGATCTTCAGGTCCGGCGCGAAGTTCTCCATGACGCCGCTGCGCATCGCGGCCTCCATCCCGGGGAACTTGAAGACGTAGTCCGCCTCCCCCATCACCATGAACACCGGCACCTGGAACTTGGCGTCAAGCTGGTTCGGCCTGCCGTGGATAGCCCTGCACGCGGCCGCCCAATCCATGGAAGGGATACGGCGGAATGAGCACCAATGGCGAAACATGACCTGAACACGTCCTGCTCAGTTTGTTCGGGGGAAAAAAATGCTCTGCCGTTGTTACCTGTATGGCATCTGGAGAGGGTAGCGGAATCCGGACTTCTCGTAGAGCGCGGCGTAGGCGTCGAGGTCCTCCTCGGTGAACCACGTCGGGAGGGGCGTGGACAGGTCGGCGAGGTCCATGATCTCCTGTCCCTCCTTGGCCGTCGGGACCTCGGCGCCGGAGAAGAGGACGTAGATGGTGCGCACCACGCGCCTCACGTCGTACCGACCGAAGTCAGCCTCCGCCCTGCCGGGCTCCTGCAGCAAGAATCAATACTCAACACACATGGACTGATGAGCGCCAGTGCCAGTTGAAGAGCCAGAGCGGCAGGTCGATGGAGCGGTGACGTACGCGCCAGCGCAGGATGTAGAAGCCTTCAGGCATGGTGTCCAGGGGCATGGGGCCGGGGCTGAAGGGGATGCCGAGGCACATCACGCCGCAGGTGCGGTCCGGGTGCCGGAGCGCGAAGTCGTACGCCGGCATAGCGCCGAAGTCCTTGCCCACCAAGAACGCCTGCACGCGAGGGAGAGTCAGCATCGATCCAGCACTAGCGCCCGTCCATGGCAAATTCCTAATCCGTTTCACAGATGCTCGAGCATCTCGACTGGCTGTCAGACGGACCTTGGGTATGGAGAGCGCGTCCATGATGCCCAGCACGTCGGCGACGAGGTCGTCCCAGGAAGCTTCCTCGTTCTCCGGCGGCTGGTCCGAGAGGCCGTACCCGCGGCAGTCCGGCGCGATGGCGCGGTACCCTGCCTCGGCCACTACCAGCATCTGGTGGCGCCAAGAGTACCATATCTCCGGGAAGCCGTGCAGGAACACCACCGCGCCCCGCTCACCTGCGATGAAAGAACAAACCCATGAAAAATTTCATTCCTGGCTCCGTCAGGATCGAATCGAACGCGTCGTGCAGGCAACGAGTACGCTGCAGAGGATCGCTCTGTCACCTTTGCCGACTTGAGCGACGTGGAGGTTGAGCCCTCGGACGGGGAGGTGGGTGTGCTCGATCTCCAGCGCCATGGCTGCTTGCTTGGGCCGCAGTTTGTGGTGCTCTCAGCTTATAAGATGGAGGGGAGCGGTGAAGTGGACAAACCAGTGTTTGGTGTCTTCTAAATATCTGGACAAAACAGTGCGCAAGCTAGGATAAGAGAATCCATGGATCGGCATCAGTGCATCACTAACCGCTGACTTGCAACACCGGTTGGAAGCTGTGCTCACAATTATGTTACTCATTAATTTGAAACATCTATTTTTAATCATTCTTTTTATTTAAAAAATTTGTGAAAATATTATTTATTTTATTGTGAAATAATTTATTAGTAGAAGTACTTTAAACTTGACTTGTTTATTTTTATATTTCTAGAAAAAAAATTTAAATAAAATAAATGGTCAAACATTGGTTTGAAAAAGAAAAAAACGTTACTCATTTTTTATGGATGGAGTACCACGCTTCTATTTTCCTTGAGCAAATGTAAAAACATGGAGTATAAAAGCTGATTATAGAATTAGGTCTCGAATGGAGGAATTTTTTCTATTTTTTACGTTATTTCTATGAAATTGAATTAATTCCTACGAGATTAACGTAGAAAAATCATGTGTTCCAAAGGAGCTTTTAAACTGTAGACTTACTGTCACAAATGGATTCAGAGCTGCTGTAAAAGAAAATTGACTACTATAGTAGGTATAGAATTTTTGTTATATCACAGGGGAGAGTGCATTACACAAAAAATGATGGTACAGACGAAATCTTAGGAGTATAATACAGCAGGTGAGAATCACATGGGTATTTGTTTTACTTACTGTTCAGATGTCAGTTCTCAGGTCCTAGTGCCAATTGTTTTCTCGCCAGAAATCATTGGGGTGGTTAAGCAATTCCCGTCAGCTGCTTCTAGAAGTCCAGATGAGTGAGGCAGATCCTGCACGTGGAAAGAATTCCAACCATGCGGCGATGAAAGCTAAGATAAACCTCTGCTGTTTTCGTAGCACTTCACATTACCAGAGTCTACTACAGTTTGTGGAATTTGTTTTAGTGAGGAAACTTCATCCGCGCATACAGTTGAACCTAGAATCTGCTTGGTTTAAGTTCACTGATTGTTGCGTCAGTATCGGATGTTTAAGCAGGTTCCGCATACAAGAACATGGAAAATTAAGCGTAAGTTTTCTATATACACGGGAAGCGTGGAACTCTTGGATAAACATGGACATCGGTCCTCAATTCTAAAACTGCGTAGCTCACCTAATCCTTGTGTTCAGTCGACTGAAAATCACGTTGGTTTCAGTCGGCATGTGGTCCGTCTGCTCTCTTCCAAACTTTGTATGCTTGATGTTTGCCTACAGAAAAATACTACTCAATCCTGAAAATACTGTCGTTGTGACAGAGTAAAATAAGCTGTCGCCTGTAGAGATGTGATTGTACTAAACGACATAATTTCCAGAATGGAGGGAGTAACTATTACTCCTATTAATGTATGGACTACAGAAAACAGAAGTTTTAGCAAGTGATATCCATCCGATATGGATCTAAGGAAGGTGAAGCACCTAATTGAGTGAAAGGACTTCAATTTTCAGACGACTGAAAGTTAGCAATCGCCAAAAGAATTACAATGAGTAAAACTTTCCATGCTTGCTTGATGGAATTACATAATAGCTAGTACTGAAGTTAGCAATTTTAAGTTGTGATTCAAATAACTCTAATGATAAATAAAAAAATATAAAAATTTATAAAATTTATTATTTTTTAATAAAACAAATAGTCAAAGTTAAATTTAAAAGTCAACAGCAATATCAATTAAAGAACGAAGGGCAATATATAATAGTCTAAGTTCTCACCGCACACTAGCATATCAGACAGGAATATGCCGCTTCGTGGAAAGAGCATTGCAGCATATGCGTGGATACTGCTTAGAATCATCCCGTCAAGGGTCCAGCCAACTTGTCGGGCGGGCGTGCTCCTCCTGGATCAGCAGTCAGACTCAGACCGCGTGAAACGAATAAACAGGCACCGGCGAGGTGTGATGTGAGTGGGCTGTTTTTTGACCGGAAAAATGCAGCCGCCAGGGGTCCAAGGGTGTGTGACGGCTACTGCCCTCTTGAGGGCACGTCCGGGGTGCGTGCATTTGGCCAAGGACACGATGGACCGGCGAAGCCGCTCGCAGCCGCGGAGGGCCTGGCGCATGGGCATGGGTGACGTTTTCTGGTCGTCCGGCCGCTGCCTGCGCACGCGAGATCTTCCGAGAACTCGATGCCACAACGCATCTCTGCTGGGCGTGTGCGACGAGGCTTCACGGCTCCAGTACCTGACTGGGATTTTGCCGGGACCGCGGGAGGAGAGAGAGGTTGGCCAGATGTGGTTGCGTTTTCTGGTGCTTGCGTTCAGGTAACGTACCGGAGGGAAACGAAGCGGGTCGGACGCAGATGCAATGCAACGCACCGAACTTCTGCCGACCTGTACACCGCCGAATTACCGTGTCCCGCGGGCGCATCCTCGTCCAGCTGCTGTTCCCTCCGTTTTTTTAATTGTTATCATCGTTGACTTTTAATTTTAACTTTGATTATTCGTATTATTTAAAAAATTTTACTAAATATAATATTTTTATTATAATTTTATTTATTATTAAAGTTATTTGAATCACAATTTAAAATTTTACGCATTTCGACTAATTTTTTAAAATAAAACAAATAGTTAATATTAAAATTAAAAATCAACTACGATAATAATTAAAAAACGAAGCAGTATGTTCGTAGCTGTGTCCACTTGTGGAGAAACACTGAAGCGGACGGTCGCGACGGCCAGCCGCCGACGAGCCGTGCCGTCACGTATCACGGGCACGGCTTTGTCGAAAGGACCGCAAGATCCAACGCTCTCGCCCGCGGGGGACGTCGCTGCCGACCGCGCTGTCACCAGAAAAAAGAGAAAGCGGGCAACGCGACGCAATGCTCGCGCGCCAATCGCGCGGCATCCGTGGCGTCGGTGCGGCGAGGGCAGGCGCGCGGGACGGGGCGGGGACCGTCCGTCGCTGCCTGGTGCGCGCAGCTGCTACGGGACCCGGCTGCATCAAACAGGGAGTGGAGCGCGGTTAAAAAAGAAAGAGGGGCTCCGTTGTGCGGGGCGCCCTCCCGACCCAACTGATTGACTAAGAGGTCCTCCTTAAAAAAAAACAGATCGCGTCGGGGGGCCGTCGAGCCGCGGCAACGGACGGCGCGCGGGAAATCCGCGTCAGAGTGGAGCGCGCATGATGAGGCGCACGGACTGGCTCAATCTTGTGGTCCGGTTTCAGCTTAGATTAGATCTTCTCGTGGCCGTATGTTCCAGCTGACCCGGGTGTAAAAAACGAGAGACAAAATCCCACAGGATGCAGACGATCGCGTATTTTATCATCATATTTCAGAAACAGAGGTCAGAGGCGTCTACTACCAGGGCAAGGAGCCGAAAGGGGATGTACCTGGCAGAGGCAGACATGGTTACAGATCCAGAATATACATGAGGTTACAGTTGCATGCTAGTTACGGTATCGTAGGCCTGTTCACCCGGCACGTTATCGCGACTGGATGCAGTAGCAGATTGCTTGTATGCTTGATCAAAGCAATCACTCGATCAGGACTTCATGCAAGGAACTTAATCTATCGCAAACTTGTACTACCACTCACACCTCATTTCGAGTTGTTGATCCAATCCGATCCTTAGCTTGCGGGAATGCTTACGTACTCCAAAATTTCAAAACTTGGTTAGGATAGGACTCCCCGTTTGAACATTATTAGCGCCGTATATTGCAGTTTATGTTATCACGCAATCGTCACCCCTTGCTTTCCTTTACGCCACGTGTATTATCAAGGGTTCGAAGCTGACGGGTGAACCGCGCGCTCGATAAAGCGTGGAGGCCGCTCGTGTGCTCTCTGGACTGGAAGCGCAACAACACTGTGCGAGACACTGAGAAATGAAATCGTACTGGTGAAATCGTTGCATAAAGTTGGCCCTGGTTAGCACCTCTCCCAATCGTTGCTACGAGTGCAAAACGCCTCACCCGAGCATCTCTCTAATACTTGGCCCTGGTTAGCACCGCTTGTGAGGACGCTTCTTTATCTTTACAAAAATAAGCAATTGTCTTCCTAAATGGTTCACTTCTCCAACAGCACATAACAAGAGAGCCACCGGCCTCCTTGTCTGCGGAACTTGGAGCTTCCGCCTCGAGTTGTCAGCGTCCGCCTCAAGTTCCAACCGTCTGTAGATTTCGGAGCTCCTTCTCACCGTCTCAGTTTCACCTCGATCCTCCACGGCAGCCCAACGCAGCAACATGCTGCCGCCCTGCTCCCACGAACGATGTTGCAGATCTTCATTTGGTACTCAGCCTCGTCTCTTCCTCGGTGTTCAAGAAGATGACCAAACAGTTAGTTAGATTATTCTACAGCAGTTACTTCTCAGCTAGATTGTGCGTTTCTGTTGTGACAAACACAGCCTCCGATGAAACCGAGAGTTCGCGAGGCGCATTTGTTAATTCATCGTCTTTCTTACTATTGAACGCTTTCTTTGGAGTCTACACTTTAATATAAAAAATAGATTTTTTTGTAACTTGTAAAATTTAACCATTAAAATGTATTGGACATGGATAAATTTATGGTCGATTAAACTGAAAGTTCTTATAAAACCTCTTTGGGAATCTTCTCTAAAAAATCTCCATGCTAATAATTGTTTGTCGTCATCAGGGAATTAAGGATCTATTTGGAACCAACAGGGAACTAAGAATAGTTGTTCCAAATACTCCCTCCGTTTATAAAATGTTGTCGCCGTTGATATCAACTTTGACCATTCAGTTTATTAAAAAAATTTGATGAATATTATATATTTTATTATAATTTGTTTTATTATCAAAGTAGTTAGAATCATGAGCTATAGTTTTAAACATTTGAATTAATTTTTTGAATAAGACGAATGATTAAAGTTGATGTTTTAAAAAACAAAGAGAGTATGTACTTACTTAGGCCCTATTTTTTCCCAATTAGATTATATGATCCAGATTATAATCTCAAATTTTTATAATTTAAATTATAATATAGAGATTATAATCTAGATTATAATCTGTACTTGTCTGTTTGACAACTCAGCTTATTTCTAACTTAGCAAGTGTAGCAAGTCTTTTGAAGACTATAATCTCAAACAAGCACATAATAACTAGTTTATTGGACTATAATAATTCAAGCTTAAAATTAAAATAATCTGGTAAATAAGCTATCTTATTTGTTTATCTCTATAAATTATAACTTTTAAAATATATAATTTAGTAGATTATAATCTCAAATAAACAAGTCTCAGATGGGAGCGCGGAATAATTTACATGTCAGTAATAGTAATTACGATTGGTAAATGGAGCTGGCGCCTAACAGGCTCCAGCACCGAGTAGGAACGCTACCTGGACCCAGTAAAAAAATCTCAAAGTCGTTTCCCTGCCCCGACTGGGAAGCAAGCCGACGCGGCGGTACAAATATAGCCGGCGCGGCCTTCTCCCAAAATGCAAACCGACCCGATATCGATCGATTAGACCATCTTCTCCCATCGAACCGGAGCTCCACAAAGCGTGAGAGAGAGAGACCCTGTCACAAACAACAGCTTCAGCAATGGCGGCCGTGCTGAGGAGAGCCGTGGCGCAGCGCTGCTTGTCGTCGCCGGCGTACGGACTCCGGCGCTTCATTCAGGAGCATCCGGCGTTCAGGCCTGCCGTGCCGCCGGACCGCTTCATGCCCCTGGCCGACCGGATCCGGGACCTCGGCCTCGGGTTCCCGCGCATCAACCTCGACGGCCTCGTGCCGCCCGCGGCGCCGGCGAAGACCGCGCGGGAGGCGGCGCCTGCGCCGGCGAGCCTGACGATGGAGGAGGCGCGGAAAGTGCTGCGCGCCACGCAGGTGGAAGCGGCGCGGACGCGGCTTCGGGACTCCGGCGCCGGCGCCGTGTCGTACGCCGAGTACCTGCGCCTTTGCGGCGACGCCGTCGGGGCGGACGCGGGGCCCTCCGTCGCGCGCGCGCTCGACCAGTCCGGATCCGTCATCGTGCTCGGCCAGACCGTTTTCCTCCGGCCTGACATGGTAGGACACTCCCTTATTCCTCGTCCATTACCAACACTTCATCTGTTCAGCTTAATGCTGCTTGATGCATCTCCTCCGATTTATGTCTCGTCTTGTCCATTACCAACACGTTGGTTTCTTCTCTCCTGTGATGTTAACTTCTTTCCGGGTCACCGGGTAGAGATTTAATTTTGAAAAGCAGAGAGTTCTGCGAAACTTCTCGCGTGTTTTTTTCTATGTTTCCCAACAGGAAAATTTAATACAGAATTTTTCTATATTGAATTTGCTATGCAGAATTAGATGATTAAAATTTAGGGTACATATATCGCAACAAGCAAGCCTTATGTGTTCATATCAATTAAATGGATGCACGTTTCAATAAGAAAGGTGTACTCCTATTAGCTAGTACAAATATATGTACTAGAAATGAATTATTCTAATTTTTACCATGTGGTACAAATTATCCTCCATGTATAGTTGCCTTTTCTACCGTCGTATGTTACAGTGTTCCAAAAAGTTTATTGCTCAGTGGTAGGTTCATTCGTGGAAGCCTTTAGTCCAGTTGGAAACAAAAAAAGGTCAACCAAATTTCCTAGCGTCTCCCTATCCATTTGAATAACAGGAGACTAATGGAGGGCTACCATGTTGTGACTGACCTACCGTTCTTTTGTTATTGGTGACCTAAATAAAATCTGGTGAATGCTGTCATGGTTTGTGATCTTGATTAGTAATTTCATTCTTGGGTTCTCCTATTGGCATGGGAAGCAAGCCAATGTTTTGTTTATAGCTTTTTAAGAGCATACATTTCTTTTGAAAACACATCTGCATATGAATCTTTCATTTGATATTCATAAATGTAAGCATTGCTTTTAATTTTTCAAAGTTTAAAATATACCATTGATTGTCACTTACAAAGGAGACCCTGCAAGTGCATGACACATAGGTTCGAATGACATGTTTTAAATTTCGTAAAATTGTAATGACATGTATCAAATTAATCTTTGATGAATCTCCGTGGAAAGAAGATCAGCCAAATAAAGTGTTGAAACGTCATTGGTTGTGTTTCTTCGCGACTGCAGCTTGTGAAAGCAATCGAGAAGGCCATACCCGTCCGGCACGCGCTGCCCGTCGATGAGAACAGCCAGGAAAGTGAAGAACTGAAAGCCATGGAGGCCCAGAAGGCTGATATCGACCGCGCGGCGGCGTCACAGGTCCGCCGCGAGCTGTGGTGCGGGCTGGCGTACCTGGTCGTCCAGACGGCCGGGTTCATGCGGCTGACGTTCTGGGAGCTGTCGTGGGACGTGATGGAGCCCATCTGCTTCTACGTGACGTCCATGTACGTCATGGTCGGCTACGCCTTCTTCCTCCGGACCAAGAAGGAGCCGTCGTTCGAGGGTTTCTTCGAGAGCCGGTTCGAGGCCAAGCAGAAGCGGCTGATGCAGTCCCGGGATTTTGACGTCAGCCGGTACGACGAGCTCCGGCGAGCCTGCGGCCTGGCGCCGGCGCTCCAGCCCGGCCATTGCCATTGATCTGTTCTTTTCATCATTGCTTTTAGTCTTTGTCATGCCCATCACTGTGTGGGGATCATTCATGTACCGTCCTGATGCGAGGATCGGATGCGAAGCATATTCATTGATGAAGAGATGACGAGCAAGATTTGAACTTGAAACATTCTTGGGTCTGGGTGCGACTATGCGAGTACGGGTCAACTACAAATCGCGAAAGCTGCTGACCACGAAATCTTTAAATCTTTGAGGACGTGCCGTGAACCGTGCAGACGGACTCCCGTCGATGCGCACCTACAACGAACCGGCGATTTTGATTCATGTTCCTTGATGGCTCGGGAGGAGGAGGTATCACGAAATTCAGCAACTGTGACCTGACCCTACTGGGGACTTCACTGCTCGCTCCGTTTCCAAATATCAAAAGCATACGATTAAAAAAATATCAAAAAACACAAACACTCTAAAAATTGTACTCCCTCTAGTTCACAAAGTTGTTTTAGACAATAACATTTATCTAAAACATAATTTTTATTTTTATTTTTTATGAAAAATATTTTTTAAAAAATAACATATTTATACTTTTATGAAAGTACTTTTCAAGACAAATCTAATCATATGATTTTTATATTCCTAAATTTAACAAGTTAAAACTTATTTGAAATTTATATTCCTAATATTTGACCAAAATATCATCCAAAATGAATTTTTTTTTTAACAAGAGGTAGTACAAGGAAGGGCATCCTCAACGCTCAACGGGTGCCGACACATAGTTATGTTAAATTCACCAACAATTGAAGATTTAGCCATGACATAGATGCCAACTCATAGTTATCTTAAATTCACGAAGCATTGCACGTATGAATTGCCGTTCCTCTTGACCAAATAGTAATGCCGCCTTTATGCATCTTGCACTTGCATGGTTCAACCATGTATTTCTATGGTTTGGTGTAAAATGGTTGGGATATCGAATCGAAAGTCACACTCAATTACTTTGAAGATTTATTAAAAGAGAAATGTTATAATGTTAGAAGTTAATCACAATCATCTATATCATTATTTGATTAGATCTGATTGCTAAAAATAGAAAGGTACTTAGTCAAAGATATCAAAATTGGTGGATTCGGTACCAAATTGATGGACCCGGTAATGAACTCAGTACTAATTTTAAAAAAATCAATGACTAAAATTAATTGAGGAGGAGGAGGTACCTCTGGTACTTTTCAAACACCGTGTTAACACGTCTCTTATTAAAAATGACATTGGGAGTTCTGAAAAAACAAAACCTTATTCCGTGGTGTCTTATGGCTTCCCTGCCATGCTATATCAGTAATGTGTGACCAATTTTACCAACCATTTTTTGTATTTTAGAAAGAGTAATATTGTCATGTTAATTGCATCAATCTTTGATGCATTTTTTAACAGACTTCTCAAACCCGGTAGCCTTTCCGGCGCGCTATATATACCCAGCCATGCATTGCCCAGGCTTCCTCGCCGCAAGCTAGATCTCCATTCAAAACACCGTCTTTGGTGGGAGGTCTCGAGTTCCTGGATCCAAACGAACACCAACCCGGTCCACACGACCAATTTGCCGTTCATTCCGGAGGATGACGCCGGCGAGCACGTTAGCCATGCCCAGGGGCGTTTCGGCGGCGGTGACAACGTTCTCGGCGTCGTCCTCTGTTGCCGGCGACCGGAGGAATGTCCGGTTCTTCAGGCCCGTGGCAGCGTGCGGCAAGGACGACCAGCCGCCGTCGATGGCCGCGGTGCCGGCGTCGCTGCGCGCCATCCAGGCCAAGAGAAAGATGTCGGCGCCGCGGGCGGCCGCCGCAAGCGCTGCCGAGTGCGCGGTGACGGCGCTGGTCAAGGCTGTCG
>BCLG01001597.1:78789-102069 GCA_001602295.1 Zoysia matrella | reverse complement strand
CAAAAAGGATGGGAATCCTTCATCGACATCCAGTGATTCAGGTCAGCGCATACCATGAAGGTCCATGATTCATATCAGAAGTACAGCTACTGCAGATATGTTCTGCCTAAACTTCTCACGTTAATCCATTTCTTCGGTAGCCTGTTCTTCTGTTCGTCATGTCCTGATGAATGCCTGTGCTCACTGCTCAGGGCCTCAAAGACTATCAGATCCCATCATATCGCCAATGGCCCCGCGATGGAGGAGGTAGGTCAGATGCCGCATTACGGAGAAGCTGTTCAATATTTGTACTCCTGTTGGTGAAGTCAATGTCCAGTATCAATCATACTTATAACACCTCAAAAAAAGGGTACTGAAGAAATGAAGAAGATTGGATGATTCTCTGTTTGACACATCTGATCTTTATTCGGTCTCTTGGAAACGGAAGTTTAGAATCAATTCTGCGGTCGCTGGCTATTCCTAGTATTTCTCATTCGCTTCGAATTACAGGCCGTAAGAAAAGGCCAGGAGACGAAAAATGTCCACCATGAAAACACTCATTAGCATTTCAGAAAATACAAAGACAAAGAAAATGGCCATGTTGCACTCCCTGCGGCTGCAAGTGACCTGACAGTCTGTTGGAGACTCGGTTGTTACCTTCTAGGAGTAGTAGTACTAGCAAGAGGCCATCATTAGAAACAGTGATTAACGTTGCGTAGTGATTCTTTTATAACGGCTACTGCCTACTGGGCGGGGTGCTAAAGCCTAATGCAATGATGCAAGTATCCACTTCAAAACTGGAGAAGAGAAGCGCGTAGGCACCCAAGAGTGGACACTAGGGAAAAACTTGCAATGCACTGGAGTAAATTTTGTAACCTCCACAAATATACGAGTGCGGTAACAAGAAGGGCGCGTTGTTTTACTTCAAGTCGACGCCAGATAAAAGCCTCAGATTTTTCCTCGTCTTTTTTTACTTTTTTTTTTGGAACCTACCTCTTTTTACTGAAGATGCATGCTTTCTGCAGACTGAAGATCATCTTTTTCCTTTGCTATGCTTTCTGGAGGAAACAGGCCATGGATTGGGTAGTAACAGACAGCCTTTACTGCTTAACATCCTGTTAATGATGATACTGCACGGTATTCAGGAAAATGCGTGAACACTGTTTTGTTGCCGATAAATTCGACTATGTTGCATGCTAGAACTGTCCACGAGAAATATCAGGATACTCAAGGCTGACTGACAGGCTATGTTCATGCAGTTAGAAGACCAGAACTGGAGATTTCTTCCCTTATTGCGAACATCCTTCTTGAGCTGATGAACTGAATTGTCGTTTTATCCTCATGCAAATCAGTTCCTAACCCCCAGCCCTGGTTAACAGAATACAAAGTGTTTCTCCAACAAAGGACGGCATTACATACGTGCAAGGCATCTTACATGGGCTGCTTCATGAAAAATGTCGTGCATCCAGAATTAGAACAGACCTCTCGTCCGTCGATATGACGGGGAATTCTACCCCTAATCGATTATTTCATAGTCCTTACAACAGATTCATGGGCCATAGCGTAAACATAGAGCACAAGGAATCACCTGTTCACCTAGCTCTCCACCGCAAAATGGGGCTTGGCCCCAGTGCTTCAGCCTTCTTCCCAGTTTTCCTAACTGCTATACTGATACTATTTTACATGACCACAGAGCTATATTAAAATTCGGTTAACCATAGAAGTACGCGATCTCATCTACTTCCTGTCATGGGAGAGTTATCTACTGGTGTGATCCTTGACCCTGAAGCCAGATCGGACACCTCCTCCCTTTGGGGGCGGTCCGCGAAGAGCATCCAGACGAGGTAGAGAACAAAACCGGAGGCGATGAGTGCCAGGCCTGCTGAGACCAATCTCAGGTCACGCTCCAGAGGTGGGCAGTACTGTGAGGCAATCGAACTGAACGTGGCCCGGACGAACTTGCAGTCCTGGAGATTGAGCAGGACCGGGGCATAGTGGTACAGAGCATAGCTTACATTTGTAGCCAGGACAAGTTGGCCGTAGATGTCATAAGTCATGCTTCTGTTGCCTGAGCACAGGTCAGTGTCCGGAGCCGTGCATGTATAATTTTGCCATGCCTGGTAAGTAAGAATTTTCGGACAATGTAAGTGATGCTAAAAGAGTAGTGAAGAAATGCAAACCGCCCCAAGAAAAATAAAGGAAGCTATTAAAGAAAAGTGTTAAGGTATGGAAAATATTGATACTTACTGTTGTTGCATTGTCAAATGTGACCTCCCTAGACTTGCACTGCCGATCATTGAAGTTTGAATCATATGGAGAACACAAGTAAGGCATCATTTGTCTGGGATGCTTATGATGCGGTCTTCGATTTGAAAGAGCAGATATAGCTCTATTAACTATCCTCACAAGAATTACTACAACTTGTTTACTCTGGTAAAGGGTTCGATTGGTTGTACTTTCATCCACACAGGGAAGGATGTTGCTGAGAGCTGTCTCTGCTTGAGGATGTTGTGCCCATTGGTCCATTGCTAAACAGGTATCCTTTGCAGCACTGTTGCAAGAAGATCATATTAGTACTATTTAATACTAGGCCGAGGTCTCCTAAAAACAAAACAGAATTGCCTATGTGTCCGCAGGGAAATCAAATGGTGCCGGTTACTAACATTAGGAATATAGAGCATATATCAACAGAAAAGAATATTCAAATAGCACATTAGGCTGCAAACTTGAGTAAGGGGACAGTAATTACATTATAGTAAACCACTTCTAAACCTATTTTTCACCACAAAAAAGGCTTTAGGTCAGGCAAATATACCTGTTAAGTATCAGGAAAATTCCGAGAAGAATGAAGAGAGATGCCACAATTATCCCGCAAAAGGTAACAAATCTGTAAAATCCAAATGGAAAGGTTTCAAAATAGGTGAGGTATATACCAGTCCAAACACAAAATACTTCATAAATGAACAGAAAACTCACATGTAAACTGTATACTTTGGTCCATAGTGTTTTAACCCTGTGAAAGTGAGGGGAAGTCGTGTTCAGTAGAGAGTATCAAAGAGCCAGAAGTAAAAAAGAAAAAGGTAAAACAAAAAAACTCGCATAGCATATGGGTTAACAGGACTGCATACCATATCCAAGGACTGCAAGGACAGGCAACAGCACAGCTATGCAAATCAATGCAACAGATCTGCAACAAAATATTGTTATATATAGAATTATAATAACTGTATCAAAACAATACTAATAATGAGCAATTCAATAATTAGCCATTTTGGGAATGTCCTGGCCTACTGACAGTATTAAACATGTGTAAATCTCATATGCCGATTCCAAGGATCAAGGAAACAAGAGAGAATCTAATGGAAGGGCAGTTTCGCACATACACATCATGGAGAATTTTTCTTGTCATTTTGTAGTTTTCTGAGGTCTTCAGAGATACGGTATCAGCTGCTTTCTCTAAGTCACCCTTCAAATTGTCAATTTGACCTTGAACATCTGATGGAATATAAAGTGCAGCCACAGTGATTGTCTTCGCCAGTGACAAGTATTCTGTAACATTCCTTAGCGTCTGAATAGTGAAATCAGATTGATTTATAATAAAATCCACAGTGTGTGTGGCTTCGTCGTGGAATTCGCTCTGACCATACAAAAGTATAGCGCATCCAGATCTGGTACCAAAAGGATAAACAAGAAGATATTAGAACAAGCGATGATACACAGAACCATGAATTAGAAATTAATTATAGAAAAATGAACCAGACACAAAGAAGAATAATAATAAATTGTCACCAGCAACCACTTAAAAATTACAAAACAAATAAAAACATAAAGTTTATGAAGAGATTTAGTGAATTACATTAAAGTAAGCGCGAATACAACCAACAATGCAGGGCGTATTGCATCCGCAAGAGAAACCTTTTCTTTGCCTATTCTTGATCTAAAAATGCAACGTCCAGCTGCAGCTAAACCAAATAAAATAGACCACAAGGCAGCAAGAAGAAATCCAGAAACACCTGTGAATGAAACAGACTGAAAATAAATGATTCAGTTAGTATAGAACTAAAAAATGAGTATTCAGCAAACTGGAAATGTATTGATTGACAAATAGGATCCTAGTTTAAATAGAAAAAAAAACAAATACTAACAAGTTCAATTATATGCTTGGTATATATGCCCAGGTGTGTTCTGACTTTTTGACTATGCTATATCATTCCATGCTCAATGTTACTGTCATTTTATTTTCTTCTAATTTTCAGAACTGGATTTGTACTAAATTTGTCTTGCACAGAAATTCCAATAGAATACAGCACTATTATATCTCAATATGACAATATCTACTCTGGAAAGTGAGCTTCTCTGGTAATCTATAGACAGTCAGAGCTTCATTGAGTACTGCTTCCTGGCCATGTGTAAATGTCTTACGAGCACACTTTACTTATTAAGTATAGACACTATAATTGGCCAACCAGCAACATCCAAGTTTAGTATTGACCCATATGTGTTTCCTCCGTCAGGAAGAAAAGAATCTGGCTATTCCAGCTCTTTTGCCCCATCTTCTATATTCCTCAAAAAGTCGATATGCAATATGCAGCTGACTGAACCTCTGCTGCATAAATAAAACATGTACCCATCCAACCTAACCTGCTTCCAACAACTAAAAAATTGTACCAACATACTACAATGACAGCTCTAACAAATTGAAGCTTTACAAACATGGGACCCTTTAAAGTATACAAACAACAACACATACCGCCCAATAGTGCTTGCTGGTGACGTTCCACCCTCCCTCATACATTTTAAGATGGTGAAGAACATCCGGTCGCCGCGTCCTCACCTCTGCCAGAACCAGCGGATACTTTGCGATGGGGGCCATTGCTGCAGGTCCCGCCGCTGCCGCCGGCATCCCTTTCAGCAGTCCCTTTGCCCACGGTCCCAGGTTCTTCACCTCTAAGATTTAAGTGAACAAAATTCATAAAACACAGCCATTTACAGCCAGCATGGCTGACATATATATCAATGAACTAAGATCAATGTTCCCACTTGCTTATATAACACGGAAGGCATAAAAGAGGACAACATTCTACATAAATAAAATACAAAGGTTTAGAGTCTTTTGCCATCGGAAGCATAGTAAACGTAACAGCCTTTCACAGAGAAAAGTGCAGATGCAGTCCTTGGGAAGAAACGTTTCCCGCCGGTCCGCCGGTCCGCATGCACCGACGTGTGATCGAGACGCGAGCGAGAAGGGACAGGCAGCTCACAGCACCGACATGGCAATTAACTAGAGAAATTGATGAGGCGATATCTGACTCGTTCTAACCGAGGTAGGAATAGTAAAAAAACATTAAAATAAGAATACTTGAGGCACACACAAGTGTTTAAAAACAACACAGTCAGAAGATCTGCCTGAAAGATCAGACTGATCAGTATAAAGGTGAAACAATTCAGCACCGCATGAACAGAGATCATCACACATACGAAATCCTCCAGAAGGACCAGAACAATACCAGTAAAGGTGTTACGAACTTGTACAACGAAACCGAGCATGAGAGAAACGACGCAGCATAAATTCGCAATCGACATATCACTCCGTGAAAACACCTATCCAGTACTATAGGAGATGAAATCACAGAAACTAAAGTTTCTACAGACACCGACCAAAACAACTGAATCCACCATACAGTACCCGCATCGAATCGCCGAAACGGCTATTGCTGTAAATATCAGGGATACCACCGCAGATATCGTAACTTCCACCACGGCTCCACAACTCGAACAGCACTCGAACAGATTTGGAGCCACCAATCGAGCTCCCCCGATCAATCCGACCCCCCCGCATCACTCATCAGTCGCGCGCTCACAAACGACAAACCAAAACGAAACCCGACAGAGATCACTACTGTCAGCGCCTCAGCGGGCGGGGCCGTACCTGGCGCGCTCTCGATATCCCTCGCCGCGCCTCCGAGCTCGGCGAGCGAGTCTCCCTCCGCGACGGCGCCGACAACTACTGCCAGCACCGCCACCGCCGAGAGGACCACCGCGACGGCGGCGCAGGGGAAACCCATCGCGGCACGGTCTCAGGGCGCGCGGTAGGGCCGCCACGGCATCCCCGGGGCGCGCGCTCGTGTCGTCGCTAGCGCGGCGGCGCGAGTCCCCGGGTGGCTGGAGAGGCGGCCGCCGGTAGTGGTGGCAGTAGTGTTGCTGTGCGTGCGGCGCGCCACTAGTCAAGCCGTCTTGTACTGCCGCCTGATGATGGATGCTACCGCGACGCGAGTGAAAGAAAACCACGTGCGCGCTGCGGGCCTGCGGCGCTGGGTCCCACGGGCACCGTGGCCGCATCCGACGTGGCTCGCTTTCCCCATGCCGCGGGCAACGCGGTACGACTGCGCGTCTGGTCCTACGCGGTGACACGTGTACACCGCTCCCACTCGTCAGTGAGGTCAAGCTTTGGTGTGCTCGTGACGAGTACGCGTAGAGAAGGAAGCGGAGGTCACGAGGGGGGACGGAGGACGAGGTTGATTGGTGCGTGGGTCCGGTGGGACCTGCCCGATCGCTTGTGGTGCGGTGGGGACTGATCCTCCTGAGACAATAATGCCCTAGGATTTAGGGTTAAACAATGTGACGTGCCTCCAGCCACGGTGATCTGTGCGAAGGGCAATTCGGTCACTTCGGGGGGCTCTGTGCATGTGTTGTGGAGTAGCGGGACCGGAGCGTGGAACGGGCGTCTCTGAATCGGGAGGCCCGGCCCCACGTGCACGTGTCGAAACACGTTCAGTAACGAGCGGCGGCCGACTGGCAGTGGCCGGGAGCGGTGGCGGGGATGGACTGAGGCTTTGGATCATTACCGTCAGTGGCGGAGCCAGTGGGTGACCGGTGGGCCGCGGTCTCCTTGAAATCTGAAAATCAGGATAATTTTAACGCTATGGTGGCACTATAGATAAGCTACAATACGATTGACCCGATGTGTTTTCTCTTTACGGCTCATTCTACATTGATACGGTAGCTCCACCCTTGATTACCATTTGTTATAAACTGATTTACAAAGACACTTTCTGTAGACTAATTTGTATAAAATTTTTGGTTAAATGCTTAGTGATCAGTTACTGTAAATATATTTTCATCTTACGATGATATATCTGTCAAGTGACGAGATGGAAGCCGGTGGTGGTAAGATGGATACTTATCTCGGATTGTTAGAAGACGACACGTCTTTTACAAGTCACTTTCCGTTCTCACTTTCTCCAGACACCTCGCCTTACTTTTGCAGCCCAAGTCAAGAAAGTTACTAGCCACTATTGTCACACCACTACGTTAACACGCATGTTCCTTGCTCCACTGCACTTGGCACGGCAGGGGGATGGCCGTTATGCTTAAAAATCTTCCTCAAGACCCGCAATCTCCTGTAACAATCAGCGGTGTTTGTGTGGTGGTAGGCCACTTGATGAAAAGATCTAATAGATCTGCTTGGTATGCATCCCACTATAGGATCACTTATTCGGCGTTCACGGAAAGGAAAGCCATCAGCATGGGGCATATCCCTAAAATACTTGGAGTTCGGCGGCTCGAGAGTTGAGTGCGCAGTGACCTTGCACAGCGACCTCACCGCCTGCATGATGCGGGAGGGGGAGGCTACTCAGCCGCGGGGACGACGACGCGGCCGCGCGCGGACCGTGAGTCCACAGTCCACGGCGCCCGCGAGTACGGTATCGATGCCGCGTGCCCCCGCGTCGAGTTCTTCCCGGCCACCGTCTGACGCGCACCCGCGCATGTAATGCCCCCACGGGCCCATAAAAAACAGGCGATCAAGCGACGGTTTTTTTTTGACACACCCACGGATGATTCTGGAGTGCCACGAGGGGGGAGCTAATCATAACGGTGAAGATTTCGAAATAATTCAGTGAATGAGTTTTCTCCAAAACAGAATAATTTTTTGAAGCCCAGAACAGAAGAATTAAGTGAATGAGTTCAACCGTCCATTAGGGCCCCGAAGGCCTTGGAACAATGGGCTTGGATACATGCGGACCGCCGACACACGGGCCAGATCAGTAAAGAGGGCCTTCACAGGCTGTTTCTTTCGATTTTGGACCTCTCCAACCAAACAGGCCCAGAAATACGGACGTGGACAAGACGGCTTGGATGCAACCGTTAACTCGCAGGCTTACCCCACGAAACATGCTCAGATGGGCCTTCCATTCATTTTGCTACTATTAGTTTCAAGCCCGATCGCGGCCCGACAAAACGGCAAGTCCGATGGGCATCCGACTGGGTTTCAGGCACCATTCCATGAGCCCACGAGTTGTTGGCTTGCCATGTTACTGTTTTCTCTGTCTCATAAAAAATCTTTTTTTTTTACTTTTAAATTTACTATTTAATTTATTTAAAATTTTTGTAAAAATATAATTTATTTTATTGTGAATTTTTTTATCATTAGAAATACTATAAACATGATTAATTTATTTTTATATTTGAAAAAAAAAATTAAATAAAACAAGTGTACAAATGTAGTTTTTAAAAGTTTAAAAAATTTTATCTTTTTACAGCACGGAGGTTCCGATGCCAGGCACGTGAGGATTAGTGCTGCCTGATCTGGTAAAGGATCACGGTCTATCAATCTTTTCACAGTCGGCTTCAATTCTTTTTAAATTTTAAGTAACTAAAATTTTAATCAAATTCGATCTTCTTTTATGGCCGTAACCCCTACTACTTACACCTTGTCGTATGGGACTGCGCACGTTGACCATGTTACAAACACTAAGGATGATAGGCACGTGAGTGCAGTAGGACTACAGACCGTGCTCATGAGCGTACGCCTAGATGCCCGGGGCAGGCACCACAGCATGGGCATCACGGGCATCACGGGCTAGGAGTAGGCGCACAACTGTCCAATCAGATCGCACTACGTCCGCACCTCCCAACTTGACCCGTCAAGATCCTGGACCAGATCTAGCGGCCAGATCTGCTCCATCATTTACTGTATATTAACTTGGCCCGTGCCCCCGCCTGCCACGTTCGTCACTGCAGGCTGCGGCTCCTGTCCCTCGTCCTTGCCCATGCCCCTCGGGAGAGAGCGACGGCTCGGGCAGGAGAGCAGGCAGCGCAGGCCTTGAAGAACAGGCGCCACGACCCCGTGCCTGGCCACGGCAAGCACCGGCACATCACTTGCATCGATGCCGTTTATCTTTCCACGAAGCCACTAGCATCCTCCGCCGCGGGATCACGGGCGGGGTGTTAGAAATTGTTTGACTCCCGGTTAGTTGTTCGGTTTTCGTTAAAATAAAAAAAACACTACAGTAAATAATAAAAATTAGATAAATATAAAAATTAAATTTTTAAATAAAACTGCTCAATTTTAGTGGTTTATTGATCAGTTTTTTATTTATTATTTTTAAATTTGAAACAAAATCGGTTTAAGTGGTTTTCACCGGTTTTTTCGTTTTATCATTTTGATTTTCAAATTTTAAATTTTTTTAAATTTGTGAATTTTTAAAAAATTTTAAACTGAGAACCAAGATTTATTTCACTTAACACTTTCACCAGTTTTATAAACCCTGATCACGGGCTCCAGCCTAAAAAAAACAGCGCACAAGCGTTAGTTCAAGCGTAGCATTAGTTTATCGCTGTCAGTACACATGAGAGCATCCAGTGGTTCAAAAGATTCGGTACTTAAGGGTTGATGCTTGGCGTTGACATTCGGCAAGGCAATAGAGAGCATTCCCACTACTCCCAAAAAAAATATCCCAGCAATGACACCCGTCAAGCGTCAGAGCTTTCACAGTTAATCTCTTCATCATAATAGAAGCTTATTTCTAATTTTAATTAACTATAATTTTAATCAATAACTTTGATAAATTTAATAATATAAATTATATATATATTATAAAAATACTTCTTTTAATAAATTTAAAAATTCAAATATTAAGTTTTAAATTAAATCAAATATATAGAAATTATTAGTTAAAGTTATAATCAATAAAATTTAGAAAAATAAGTTTTTATTGCGACGAAAGGGGCAGAGTAGCCAACACGTCATGGATACTCATCTAATCTCACCCGTTATCATCAACCAATTGATTAGTGCAAATGGTCGGAGAACTACGTGCCCGTGCGACGTGTCCGACATGACGCCTTTCCGCGGTTATGACAAACAACGAGCGGCCTTTTTCTGCCGAAGATAAAACCATCAACTAGCAAAAGCCAAAAGGCGGGAGGCTGCTCCATGAAAACTTACTGAATTTTTGTTTACTTAAATCTTCTTTTGGATTGAAGAATACTTTTCCTGATATCACAGTTTTCCTTCACAATTCAAATACAATTCCTATAAAATTTCAAGACGGTATCTTAGGTGCGTTTGAATGAAAGAAAGGTTTCAGATTCTGATGTTAACTATTTGAATCTTAACAAAATGGTGATTTTTCAAAAGATATTCGAATTATAAATACTTGAAACTTTTTTCATTTTGCACTAGAAGTAAGAATTACTTGAAATGGTATTTTATATGATCTTAATTTACTTCCTTCTTATTTTAACTGAATCTAAAATGTTTAAACAAATGAGCCAAATAATTTCACAAATTAATTTTGATTCAGACTCGATATCATTTTTCCAGAGAAAATGAAATGTTTTTAATTCACGAGAGAATTGAAACCGTACTAAATACAATACAATCTTAATGACTCTAGTAGAAGCAAAATGTACTTATGCAAACAAAAAATATATTGTTGCGCTCCAAAAGAACCTTCTATCGTTTACCAGTACTCGTATTAATTTCATTAAAACCTTCAAATAGAGTATCCGTTGAAATTCGCCTGTCGAGGCCAGAGGGCCTCCCAAAACAAGCCAACACATGTAACGGACCAGCAGGCTGCCAGTGGAATCAAGTCAGCCAGCTGATCGATCTACCACCATGAAACGCCTTATTAATTCAGGAAAAAATACCGGAGGAAACTGACCAATGCTTGCCAATAAAAATGGAAACCCATACAAAAAAAGAAGAAACGGGCGAGATTTCTGGCCTCGAAAAATGGCAGGCAATAAACGCATTGCTAACGGAGCCCTCAGGCCTCAGCCCCTCACACCCTCTATAAAAGCAGCCCTTCGTCTCCACCTGCACCTATCGCCAGCAACACCAAAGGAGTTGTCTCCTGGGCAGATTCCGTTCCATGTCTCTCCTGAGTCTCCTCCCTGTCCTCTCCTACTGCACATGGTTTTTTTGGCCTGTTTGAGTTTTTTTAAAAGATTTTTTACACGTAGCTTATCATGTTTGTTCTGCAGATCTCTTGCTTGTTCGTGTTGTTGATCGTACTCTAACTCGTAAGCCGTTCTTTGTTTTCGCGAACGTGCCTGAGCATTGGCTAATCCTCGACTGGAATGCTGGTTAGTAGGTTTGATTCGAAGCGGAGCTCCTGGCAGTCCAACGAAAGGTCTGTTTGAAGGGTGGTACAGCTGCTCGTTCATGGTTCCCACTATCCTATCTCATTCTACTATTAGAGAAAATCTTTGTGTGAGGGAGAGATGTGAGATAGGCTTGTGGTTTGCATGACCGAGGAGTTGCATCTTCCCCATGCTGACCACTCTTTGGATTGAAGGGAGCTCTGCATCTTGTTCCAATACTTGCATATCTGTACTCCTCGCTTGAAATGTTACTGTCCTCTTCGTCTTTAATTATTTATCATTTTGGAGTTCATAAATTTTTTTTATTTATTTGTCATTCTTATTTTTAATATATTTTTCTTTATTTTTAATATATTTACATTTTTTATCTTTTGTTTTCAATACATTTTATATTTTTTTAATTTTTTTAATTTTTGTGTTCACACTCAAGATGATAAGCAAAAGAGACTGAGGGAGTACTTGTTATTTCTAACTATTTTGACATCCGAGTGTGCCCGTAAATATTCTTCCATATGATTGCTTTCCATACTCGGGCTGGGCATCTCTTTATTCTCGTTGGTGAGATGTTACGTCACTGTTCCTTATTCCATCATCCTCTTAGCACGGACGTGCGCTTTTTTCAGTTCTATCTTCATCCCGTTTCTGGCCATATCATTTTTCTAGTATTTCTTCAGGTACTTGGCTGCTTGCGCAGATGGAGGTCTTCCGGATGGCAGAAGCACCGTTCAATCCGTGTGGCATGAAGTTGACCGTCTGCCCGTCTCGTGTCTTCTTGATGAGTACTACTCCAGTAGGGACGAGTACTAGTAGGAGTACTATATAAAGCTCCATCTGTCATTGTTATTTTTCAGACAAGCGGAATGACATAGATTAGCGCGTGCTTACTGTATGTTTGTAACAACAAAATATAGTACTCTTTCCATTCTAAAATATAAATATAAGTATTTTTAAATTTAATCAAAATTAAATTTTGATTATGTTAAACATTAGTAATGAAGAATTAGTGATGTTGTACAGATATAATTTATATTTTTTAAATTTATCGTGAAATAAGTTTTTATAAAAAAATATATTTATATATTAAAAATTATGTACTATAAGTAAAAATTAGAAAAATTCAATTTTATTTAATTTTAAACTAAGTTGTGTTTAGTTGGGCTATGAGCTGTCGAAAAGTAGCTATGAAATATGAGTTTGTGAGAAAGCTAAAAGTCGTTTAGTTGAAAGTAGCTATGAGTTTAATTTATAAGTAAATTGATTATAAAATATTATATTATTCACTTATTATATATATATATTATATAATTATACTATATAATTATGTAATATAATTATAATTTATATTATAATATATAATTATAATTACATAGTTATGTAATTATATAATATAATTAATTATGTGATAAATTAAAATTATATTATATATAATTATAATTATATAATTACAGCTGACAAAAATAAATTTAAATTTGCTTTTGTTTTGTACTATAAAAAAACTGCTTTTTCAAAAGAGTTTTATAAAAATTCACGGTTAAAAGACACCCTAAGCCTTTGCTGTCATAAAATGGTGACTTCACTTGGGAGGCTGGAGCATCTTTGTCGTCTGGTCGCCATGTATCCACGTGGGGCTCACACGTCAGAGAGGGAACGGCAGTGGGCAGCGCGGCAGGTGATCCCGTGTATCGACGGCCGCTCTGTCGGGCGTCGGCATTCGCAAGACGCGGTTCGGCCCAGCGCAATGGCTCTATGGGCCCGGGCCTTGCGTCACGGGATTGCTCTGCGCTCGGCCTTTCGATGGACTCTTTTGAAAGGCCCGTGTTTTCAGGCTCATTGGTGTCTTTGCCACTTTTTTTGGGCCCCTCCGATGTGCCGCATGTTCGGTAGTGGGCCATCCGTTTGGGGCAATCGCACTTTCTGTAGTCACACGCGGGGTTGCTTACGCAAATCCATTTAAACTGAGTTCAAGATACACGTGCTCGTTCCCGGATAATCGAATATGTTTTCCTACCGAGTCTCCCGTGTCCCGTCGGATGAGGCGCCCTTTTTTCAGCTCGAGGAAAAGGTTGTGCGGCCGTCACCTATTTTTTTTACCGCTCGTTTTTACTCCTACGTGGACAAAGGCACATCCGGTACAAAAGCAAACGGGAGGCTAATCTATATTTGATCGCAAATTATGACTTGTTCTCCGCCAATATTATCCGTCCGAGAGCTCGTGGCGGTGAAGCTGCCAGGTGTGGCTACCGGGCTGGCGCGTGCGGATAAGATCATAAGACAACATGGCCGGCCGGCGCAAAATCATTCACTCAGAAGCCGGTCGGCTCGCCAACCATGCTTGGCGCACGCCCTCCTCTATCCGTCCATCTAAGCTCGATCACCGCCCAACGGCGGCGGTCCGGCGCCGCTCTCGCCTCGCCGTCGCGTATTACTGCACGCTACTCGTCGCCAGCTCGGAAGCGTGCATACAGCTTCCAGCCTTTCAGCCATCCAATTTTCAACCCGGAACGTGTATAGAATCCAAAGATGCGTGAACGGTCTTGTTTGACGCAGTTTATTATTTATAAAAATAAATAAAAACTGTGTTAAACAGTAAATTTATTTTACAGTTTATTAAGTTCAGTAACTTTTCAGAATAAACTAAACAACAGTTTATTTTTAGCTGTTTTTCATCAGCTAAAAAAATAAATTACTTTTTTATTAAATTCTAGCGGTAACAAACAAGCCCAACGTCGCCTCCTCACCCGACGTGCTAAGCGTTAGACACCTAAAATTTACATATTAAGAACATAAGTTTTGGTTTCTCAAATCGAACGCTTCAATTTAGTAGACCGAATACCGTAGAAAATATTTAAATTCTGTTGGATAATAATTGTTTAGCAATAATTATTTTTTAACATATTTTTTCAAGATGTAAAAGGTATTTTCGAAGAATTTGCTAAATTCTAGTAAAAAAAGGAAAAAGTGTTTAATAAAATATGAACAGGAAGTCAAATCTATAATTTAAAGGCACCATGACGTATCCCTCGCCGAGACGATCAAACAGGTATATGAATCGCCTAATTTAAAAACCAGATCAAAAAATTATGGACTTAACAAAAAAAACGTCCAAGTCGTCACCGTACTGTCCGGTCGTGCCAAAGTATCCGATAAAATACCAGAGTGTCCGGTAAGCCCTCTTTAGATGCGAAATTTTGCCCACTAGAGTCTTCGGCAAAGTGGCCGAGTGTTCGATACCTGAAGTTTGTTTTAAAGTGCCCGAGTGTTCGATACCTGAAGTTTGTTTTTGTTAGTTTTTACACCAAATCAGAGCTAATTTGTTTTTTAATCAAAAAGATCTGTGGCTTCACAGGGTAAGACAACTCTACCTCTATATAAAGAGGTCTAAGGCCGATTGAAGACGTAACCCAATCGATTCTACCAATTGTTTTTTTACTTTTTACCTCTCTAAACTCTAATCCTTTTCCAAACTCCTAATCCTATTTATCTACCAGTCTCCACGGTCATAGATAACATTTTAAGGCCTGTCGGCCGACTAGAGCACGTTCAACGACGTTCACGCCCAGACAGAGTCTCTCTCAGGCGAGAGATTCGATGGCCTTTGTTAGTTTGCTCCTAAACTAGTCATTTTTTGCCATAAAAGCGCGTTATCAACCACTTTGCAGGTTTGCCTGTAAACCTAGCCGCCCTTCACAACAAAATTGTGATACCTACATCTTCACGAACCGATCCGATATGACCTAATGCTCTCGGTGCGTCGATCCGAATGTTTTTGTCGTCAACATACTTTTTGACGACTCCGCTGCGGACGATCATTCGGTTCTCATCGTAACAATCGGATATTTCTAACCTAACTTTTTACCTAATTGATCCGTCTTTGTGATTCGTCACCACCATTGAGTTTGGCCTTTCTGGGTCGATTGTATTTATTTGCGGTTGTTCTTATTCTTGTTACAGATTTTACTCGTAAAGGTCAAGAATAAAGAAGAAAGAATCAATGTCACCTTGTTGTTGCAGTTTGTTCAGGAAGAGAATAGAAGCAAACACATGGCTAGCTATCCATATCGTCACGATGATCACGAGGTACAATATGCAATATCCTCACTTAATGCTCATTTTGCAAGCATCACAAATTCTCGTATTGATGTTGCTAGATACCTTAGTGAGCATGTTACACCAACTAGTCATTATACATATAGTGGTCTTAATTATTCGAATCATCATTTTGAATATATGCATAGACCCATTATTTATGATGCATTTGCTCTAAGTTTAAATTCTACTAGCAACATTCAATACACATATTCTCACGCATCGACAATGAGGCAAGCTCATATGCCGATGGGTAGTTATCAAAGTCAGGTCAATATGACAGCTTCGGCTAAGTTTTTCAATATGACGGGTTCGGCTAAGTTTTATGAAACACCACATACTAATAATTTTGTGAATACCCAATATAGTGTTTCTTCTCTCAATGTTTCGGCATCAATTACACCATCTATGATAGCTTCGTATAATATGTCGATACATGACATATATGGCCATTCTAATTTATACCTTTCATCTAAAATTTATCAAGTGCCATATGATACTTTGCATATTGCTAGAGTGGAGACTACACCAATAAATTAAGCACTGTACTCAAAACTTTATGATCATAATTCAGCTCCTTACGTTGTTGAAAATTGTAGCCGAATTAATGAAAATCCAGCAAACATTCACATACCTCTATATGTCAAATCGGTCATAGGCCGGTTCATCTAAAAACAAAGAGTTGACTCTTAGTAAAAACAAGTTAACGCCCTTCGATAGAGAGGGTGCAGTTGCCGATGAGATTCATGATGATATTATTAAAAGTCATAATTTTATCGAGATTGTAAAAGATCCATCGTGCATTGGAGGGCAACATAAAGTTTTTGAGCTTGCTCATAGGCGATTGATCTCAAATCTACCAAATTCAGCAAAGCCAAAAAATTAGAGTCTCAAATTTATTTTGGTTCTCGCAAGGTCAACAAAAAGAACAGAAATCCGAGAACCAATTTGGAGAAGGGTGACGGAGGTAGATTCCATAGCTAAAGCAGGGGTAGAAAGCCAAATCTTACTTTTAAAGAGCTTTTGGCTAAATATATAGAAAAGATAGATGCAAAGAATGATTATAAACCAAATCACCCAAAGCCATCAAGAGTGCCTCCACAATACAAATATAATGATTCAAATCAGCAAAGAAAAAGAGTTTATTCGGAGGATCCATATCTTCTTTTTACGTCGATTGTATCACCTTCATATAGATCACACACTGTAGTTTGTCATCCTTATGCATCATGGCGGTGGTATGATCCAAAGATGCAGCCTCAACCATATCAGCAACACGATGACACTACAAGAAAGCAAACCACTAGAAGATAATCATATTCGAAAGACCGTTCCAATAAAAAAAATCGGTCAATGGCTCAAGAAAAGAGGAAAGTGGTTCGACAAGTCTATCGTGTTCAAAAGGACGGTCGTAAGAACAAAAGTTCAAATGTGAGTTCAAGTGAAGAAAAGCCGATTCGTGCTTTGAAAACTTTGGCTATTAATGGCAAAAAGTTGAAGCAACCAAGCGTTGATATTCTTGATGCCAACTCTAAACCAAAAAAGTTAAAGGCGTCCAAAAGCAAATTAAAGTTGCCAATTTCCAAGACGAAGGCACAACTAAGAGGTACACTCGGTTTCTCAAACAGGTAAATAAAAAATTTGCAAAAATATAGTGCGAAAGAGTTGAATAAGAAGGGCATGGCACAGATTTTCAAAGAAAGGTTGTAAGAACAAGACAATAGTGATAGTCAAGTGATGGGCACAAGGAAGATAATGAAAAATAAGAAGACTAAGAAGCTATTAAGGTATGTAACCAATTATCAAAACTATTGTTCATTGTCTATGTCATAAATGCGTATGTATTGGAGTCAACCTCATGCTATTTGTTCTCATTCTTCTTGGCTTATTTACTTTAATCTTTAGGCACTCAAATACTATTCATACCATAAAGTGCTATTTTTAAATGACCGTGCCATTACTTGAATTGCTTTGGGTGCAAAGACCGAAATAACTATATGCATAGCACTTGTACTCGTTTTTAGAGTTTATTTCGGTTGTATAGGTCATGTGAAGGATACATCATTGTGCTCACATCGGTAAATCCCTATATGCTAAGTCTTATATCATGAATTCGGTATTGTTAGGCATTTATGCAACCAATGAGTTTTGCTATATATTTGAGATAGCAAGTATCCGTTTACAATATCAATAGAACTTAATTGTAATGACCGATACTTAGAGTTATCGATGTTGAGATAATTCGGTTGTCGTTGTTCTAAAGACTTGATAAAACCCAATTAAAGTATTTGAGAGTCTTTTTAGTCATTGCCTATGTAATTCTAGATCAATATTTCAAAGAAAGTTCAAAGTTTGGCATATAAGCATTTTATTAGCTTTTAAGTTTTATTGCCGAACATTGAAGAATTTAATGAGCGTGCTTAAATGCAAAACGACATAGTTTTAACATGGGTAAAAGAGAATGAGACTTCAATAGCCGATGAGTTATAACCGACCATCTTGAGCTACTAATAACCTCAACACTCGGGGAGCAAAGCCACTAAATAAAATATAAGGAAGAAGATGCTATAATAGAAGTATTTGTTGGACTAAGAATATGAATGTTATCTTGTGAGAAAACAATGCCAATGGATGATTTGTTTATCACTTTGAGAGAAATCTGCAGTCACCGGAGTGTGCAGTATAATGCTGGAGTGTCCGGCAAACCCTCTTGGGTTTGAGGCATTTTGGTCACTGGACTATCTGGCGTGGTGACCGGACTGTCTGGCAAGCCCTCTTGAGTTTAGGTGCTTTGCACACCCAACTGTTCGGTGCAGGACCGAAATGTCTAGTGACCGAAGTATCCAGTATAATGTCGAAATATTCGGCAAGCTCTCTTGGGTTCAGGTACTTTACACACCGAACTGTCCGGTACATGACCAAAATATCCAGTGACCGGAGTGTCATGTGATTTGCCGGACTATCCGGTGATTTGCCAGATTCAAAAAGCCGAACGATCTAACACATTGCTACAATTGACAGAATATTATTTCGGCTATTTAATTGGTTTTTGTTAATTATATCGGCTCTAAATAACAGATATCTTATTTATCATCATACTTGAGCAATTTTAGGCAACAAGAATATTTTTTGACACGCTAGCTTTTTCAAATCGGACGCTTCGATTTCGTAGATCGAATACGGTAGAAAATATCTAAATTCCGTCTGATAATGATTGTTTAGCAAGAATTGTTTTTCATCATGTTTTTCAGGACGTAGAAGGTATTTATGAAGAATTTGGCTAAATTCTAGTAAAAAGGAAAAACATGTTTAATAAGACATGAAAAGAAAGCCAAATCTATGATTTAAAGGCTCCATGACGTAGCCCTCACCGAGACGATCGAAACAGGTATATAGATTGACTAATTTGAAAACCGAACGAGAAAATTACAGATTTAACAAAAAACGTCCGAGTCACCACCGAAGTGTCCGGTAACGTGTCGGAGTATCCGATACCAGAGTGTCCGATACAGTACCGAAGAATCTGGTAAGCCCTCTCTAAACGTGAAATTTTTCTCACCGTAGTCTCCAACAAAGTGCCCGAGTGTCCGGTACTTGAAGTCTATTTTTGATAGTTTTTACATCAAATCAGAGTTAATTTGTTTCATATTCAAGTAGATCTGTGACTTCACGGGGTAAAATCACTTCATCTCTATATAAAGAGGCCTAAGACCGATTAAGCAAGTAACCCAATCGATTGTACCAATTGTTCTTTTACTTTTTATCTCTTCAAAATTTAATCTTCTTTCAAACCTCTTATACTATTTATGCACCGATCTTCACGGCCATAGATAACGTCTTAAGACTTGTCGGACAACTTAGGGCACGTCTGATGATGCTCACGCCTAGACGGGATCCCTCTCGAACAAAAGATTTGACGACCTTTGCTAGTTTGGTCATAAAGTAGTCATTTTTTATCACGAAAGTGCGTTGTCTATTATTTTGTAGTCTATTCATAAACCTAGCCGTTCTTCACAGCGAAATCGTGATATCTACATTTTTATGAACCGATCGAAAGCGATCTCGTCGATCCGATCCAACCCGCATGACCTAGTACTCTTGATACCTTGATCTGCGTCTCTTCGGAGTCAACAACTTCACTGCTAATTAAGCTACGACAACGAGCTTGATACTGTCGTTACTGCGGCTTAGGTGATTAATTAATTAACGAGTTACGGTCTGTTTCTCTCTAGTGGATCAATGACGCCGCCAAACTTTTGCTGATGTTTTATTAAATAAAGAAGATAAGAACCAGAAACAGAAAGGACTTGGAACGTGTCGTAAATAAAGCAAGAAGATAAGAATCGGTAACAGAAAATATTTCACTAGCTGGAACGCACCCCCGCTACGTGACATCGATCGAACGTGATTTTCATGGAACTTGCGTTCCGTTCGAGTGGCCAGCCTCTCATCTTAGGAATACCGCATTCGTTCCACGGACGCGTTTTTGCATCGCTGACATACATATAGATGGAAAACTAACTGACTAAAATTATTATACATGTTACTAAAAATTTATTCAAATATGTAAAATTATTATTTACTCCAATATCTTTTAATGATAAAATAAATTATCATAAAACTATAATATCTATTATAATTTTTTAAAATATTGACGCAGTTGACTGTAATATTTGATCATTCGTTTTTTTCAAAAACATTGTTCAAATATGTAATATTAATAATCATGCTTCAAATATCTTTAATGACACAACAAATTATATGATTTATTAGTCGCAAAAAAAATATATGATTTATTATATTTTTTTTAATAAGACTAATGCTCAAATTTAACGTTAAAAGTCAATGGTATAAATATTTTAAAATTGGTGAGAGTATTATTTTCCAACATTATTCACTTGTAACTCTTTCATCGTCTTAAAGAAACATATGGCCAATTTTTTTTTTAAAAAAAATCATGTGTTCTGGTTGGCATGGCACCGATCCCTTATACGTTCCTCCAGTGATGAGATCAGACCTTCCTTGATTCAGTGTTGTAGATTGTTAGAACTGCTTCAGGCTGTGTAAGTAATCGACTTTGGTAATTTCCTTCAAAGATTAATCAATTCACCAATACTATGCAACACGACATCATGTACTCTTAACTCCCAATGAAACCTTACTACTACGTGCGTACAACACTTGTTAGACCATGAAGGACGCATAACATGGGACGAACGAATGAATCGGTAATCTGGTTTGCAATGAGGCACCCCTTTTTTTTTTTATGATTCAAAACTTGTTTTGTGATGATTTCAATAATTTAACACACTTATATAAATGACACTTATATAAATGACGTATGAAAACATTGAGTGTATAATAGTGTATCATTGTGTCAAATTGTTGAAGCGCAACAAAATGACTCTAAATTCTCAAATGCCTCGGCACCGATCAGTGCGGCAAGTTGGAGAGGATGCCCCGCGACGCATAGAGGAGGTGGGTGACGGTGACAACGGCGGAGGCCGGCACGGCGAGCGCGAGGGCGGCGACGATGCCCACGCCGACGCCGGGGCGCGCGCCCAGGAGGAGGACCTGCAGCGCGGCGACGAGGTGGCAGACCCCGGCGTCGTAGGCGCCGCACCAGTCCCTCTCCCACGCCGCCCACTCGGCCGGCGGCTCCCAGAAGCGCTCCGCCGCTCGCACCTCGTGGATCCGCCGTCGCAGCTCCACCATGCCCTCGTCCACCAGCCGTCCGCCACTCCCGCAGCCGAACTCTGCATCGTCGCGGCGGGAGGCGGCGACGGCAGCGGCGCGCTTCTTCGTATTCTTGGCCCACGCGGCGGGCAGAGACGGGCGTGGGCCGGAACGTGACGCTGGCACGGGTCCGCGGACGGCCGCGAACTCGCAGCTGGTGAGTTGCATACTGTTCTTTGATAAAGAACGTACAGAAACCAGAGAGGAAATCAGAAACAAAACGCGACCTGCCGAAGACAGCCTTGGTGTTCTGCTCAGCAGAGAATCGGAAGCTCGGTTTGAGTATGAGAAGCGAGGGAAAACTGATGCTTGCGGGGCTTATCCCGCGCAAGCTTTATATAGGCGTCGATTTTGGCACGAGGAAAAGCGCGCGCGCGTGGAGCCGGAGGCAACTCAGGCGAGTGAGTCAAGTCCACGTGGGTTGCCGCCGGCCGCTGGCTCGCGCGCAGCGCGCTCTTGTAGTGTGGTTCATCTGCCCTTCGATGTAGTAGACGGTCTAGTACATCTAACACGAAAACTGAGACTCGTTCTGCTGACATACGCGCTGATTAAAGAAGCTCAAGAGTGGAGTTTTTTTTTCCCTGCCCTTCATGGGCCCTGAGGAAGGACTCGCTTTTAAAAGAAAGGCCCATGTTTTCAGGCCCTATGGTTCTGTGCCATTTTATGTGAAAAGGATCCTATTTAACTCCCTCAGCTATCGCGGCTGTGTATTTTTTCTTCTATTACTAAATATCGCGGCTGTGTATTTTTTCTTCTTCTATTACTAAACTGGATAGCCAAACTCCTCTAACTAACAAAATTATTCGTTTTACCTCTCTGACTCTCTTTTCGAGGGTGGTTTTATCTAACATAGTGATTTTTGCTGATGTGCTAGTCAACGTGATGATTTCGCTGATGTGGACAGTAAGTGTGGCTGTTTTTGCTCGCTAATGTGGACAGCCAATCCTTGATTTTTTGCAAATCCAAAAACAATTGATTACTAAGTAACAAGCTCCAAAAATAATGAAACTTTTTAGACGATTAAATCATTTCACACAGAATAACTTTTATTTTAGATCCAATTTCAAATTTGAAACACATTTTATTTGAAAAATTCAGAAACAAAAATAACCATTAGAAGCAAAAATTATCTAGACCTTTTAACCATCTGATAAAATTTCGCAAATTTTTTTCTAAATTCTTGTCTTTCTAAGTATATTTTGTTTCATATATAATTTCTTTGCAAAATTTTAATATTCACTTTTGGAACTTGAATTCAAATTTCAAATTTGAGCTAAATTATTTGTTTCATTTGAGCGCAAATTTCAGTTTCATTGATTTGAGATCAAGTTTCAAATTTTCTTAATTCATGTATTTCTAAATATTTTCAAACAAGAATTGTTTCACATATATTTTCTTCAGAAATCTTTAAATTTCAATTTTTTTAACTCAAATTCAAATTTAAATTTGAGGTACATTATTTCTGTTTCTTTTAATCTCAAATTTAAAAAAAATGAACTTTGAGCTGAAATTAAAGAAATTTAAATTTATGCTCAAAAGAAACAAAAATAATTTAGCACAAAATTTGAAATTTAAAAAATTCAAAAGAAAATGTATGTGAAACAATTCTTGTTTGAAAATACATAGAAACACATGAATTTAAAAAAATTGTGAAATTTTATTAAAAAAACAGGTTTAAAGGTCTAGATAATACTCCATCTATTGCCTTTTACTTATCATCCTGGGTGTGGGTCTAAGGATGAAAGGTGAAAAAGTTAGTATGTATTGAAAAAGAGAAGGAAAAAGATACAGATTAATATATTAATGTATTAGAAATAGAAAAATATGTATTGAAAAGCAAAGATAATAAGTAAATAAAAAAAATTGTGAACTCTAAAATGCCAAGTAATTGGGGATGGAAAGAGTATTTGATTTCTAAATGTTTATTTCATTTTTTGAAATTTTCAAATAAAATGTGTTCTAAATTTGAAATTAGGCCTAAAATAAAAATTGTTACTTATGAAATGATTTAAGCCTCTTTACATAATTTTAGATAAAATGAATAGACAAGCCCAGCAAACCCAAACCAACCCCCCCCCCCCCCCCCCC
>BCLG01001597.1:56580-78774 GCA_001602295.1 Zoysia matrella | reverse complement strand
CGGTAGTGGCCGATCCGTTTGGGGCATCATACTTTCTGTAGTCACACGCGGGGTTTTTCATGTCCAGTCACCCGCCCGATCAGGCGCCGTTTTTTCAGCACAATGACAAGGTTGTGCGGCCGTGACCCAAATATTTTATTTACTCCTACTTCTACTCGTTATCACGTGGACAAAAGCACATCCGGTACAAAAGCAAACGCGAGGTAAATTAAGACTTGTTCTGCGGAAATATTATCCGTCTGAGAGCCCGTGGTGGTAAAGCGGACAGTTGCGGCTGCCTGCCTGGCGCATGCGGATAAGAGATCATAAGCACAAAATCGTTCACTGACGCGCCGGTCGGCACGCCTCCACGCATGGTGCACGCCGGCCAGAGCGCCCTACTCCATGCGAGCTCGATCACCGCCCAACGGCGGCGGTCCGGCGCCGCTCTTGCCTCGTCGTCGCCAGCTCGGAAGCGTGCATACAGCTTTCAGGCGATCGAAGTTTCAACACGGAACGTGTATGGATGTGTCGACGTCGCCGTCCCCCCTCCCCCGGGCTTTCATAACTAGTTAATTAAGGCACTTAGCTGAAAAATTAATTAACGAGTTACTTAGCTGTTCGTCTCAAGTGGATCAATGACGCCGCCGAACTGCTACTGATGTTTATTAAATAAAGAAAGAAGATAAGAATCGGAAACAGAAAGGACTTGGAACACGTCTTAGATGAAGCAAGATAAGAACCAGCAACAGAAAAGGCTTGGGATTTTTCTTGGAGATGGATGGCGCGCAGCAATATTCACTAGCCACAAAGGACTTCAAGTGGATCAATGTGTGCCAGCGATCGAACGTGATTTTCATGGCACTTACATTCCGTTCGAGTGGCCTGCCTCTCATCATACGAACACCGCATTCGTTCCAATGACGCGCTTTTGCATTGCTGACTCGTGTTTCTAAATTGTTTTGTCATTGATCTTTGATTATTCGTCTTATTTAAAATTAGATTAAATGTGCGAATCTATAGGTTGTGTTTTAAATAATTTTAATGATAAAATATATAATATTTTTAAAATTTTAAAATAAAAAGAGCAGTTAAAGATGATGCTATAACTCAACAATCACAACAATTTAAAAATAGATAAAGTATATCGTAAGTTTTTAAAAAACTTGTTGTCTATTATTTTTTGAAATGCTGACAACATTCACTTGTATTTCTTCATCCTCTTAAAGAAACACATGCTACGTCATGTTCGAAAAAAGAAAAGATTCGTGCTTTCTGGTTGGCATTGCACCAATCTCTCATATGTTCCTCCATTGATCAGACCAGACCTTCCTTAGCTCCTTGATTGTTGTAGATTGTTAGCGCTGCTTCAAGTTCAGGGTATGTTCATTCAAGATTAATCAATTCATCAATACCATGAGCAACACGACATCATGTACAGTAACTCCCAATAAAACCTGCTGTGTATCTACGTGCGTACAACACTTGTTAGATCATTAAGGACGCATAACATGACACGAACGAATGAATCGGTAATCTCTGGTTGGTCCCCCAACGAGGCACCGATCAGTGCGGCAGGTTGGAGAGGATGCCCCGCGACGCGTCGAGCAGGTGGGTGACGGTGACAACGGCGGTTGCCGGCACGGCGAGCGCGAGGGCGGCGACGATCCCCACGCCGACGCCGGGACGCGCGCCCAGGAGGAGGACCTGCAGCGCGGCGACGAGGTGGCAGATCCCGGCACCGTAGGCGCCGCTCCAGTCCTTCTCCCACGCCGCCCACTCGGCCGGCGGCTCCCAGAAGCGCTCCGCCGTGCGCACCTCGTGGATCCGCCGCCGCAGCTCCACCATGCCCTCGTCCACCAGCCGCCCGCCGCTCCCGCACCCGAACTCCGCGTCGTCGCGGCGGGACGCGGTGACGGCAGCGGCGCGCTTCTTCGGCTTCTTGGCCGACGCGGCAGGCAGAGACGGGCGTGGGACGGACCGTACCGCCGGCACGGTACCGCAGACGGCGGCTAACTTGCAGCTCGTGAGTTGCATCCTGTTATTTCGTGAAGAACGGAGGACAGAAACCAGAGAGTCTTGGAGTTCTGCGCAGCAGAGAATCGGCAGCTCGGTTTGGAGCACAAGCGAAGGAAACCTTAATGCTTGCGTGGGGCTTATCGGGCGCCCCCGCAAGCTTTATATAGGCGTCAGTTCTGGCACGAGGAAGAAGACGATGAGTTGGTCGACAAGTTCTTGGCATCTGAAAAGCGCGCAAGCGCGCGTGAAGCCGGAGGAGGAACTCAGGTGAGTGAGTCACGTCCACGCGGGTTGCCGGCCGCCGGCCCGCGCGCCGGATAATGGTTTATTTTACTACTACATCTAACACGAAAACTGAGACTCGTTCTGCTGACATGCGTGCTGATTTAAGAATGCCCAAGAGTATATTTTTTCTGTTTCCGTTCCCGCAAAGGTCAGCGACGTGCCGAGTTCAACCTAGGCGTGATTAACATTAGTATTGTACTGTACTCCCTCGTTCACCAAACATTATCGTTTCAGACCAAAGGAATGAGCTAAAGTTGAACTAGTGGCCACTGTCAAAAAGAAAGGAGGGAGTATTAATTTGGACCTGCTGACTCCTTTCCGTTATAGGAGCAGCACGCCCGGAAGAGATGAGAACCACAACAAAATTTTCCTGCAAAGTCCTACGGAAGCACACGGAGATGATGCCTGGATATAATAGTTTTTTGAATTATTGGGCAATTAGTTGAGGCATGCAGGTTGACAGGGCACGACAGATTGTTTGATGCTCTGTTTGATACTAAAAATTTCACAGAAATTAGTTTAATTTTTAAAAAAAAATATAGTAATAAAAAAAATCTCACATTTCAAACAGAGTCTAAAATGACAAAAAGACAAACACAAGGACGAGATACTTCATTATTTGCCATCCACCTGGGAGGAAGATGGGTCTTGCTGATCGTCATGCAAAAATCTAGTAACGTTACTGAGTGTTCCATTGAAACAATTTCACAGGAATCGTATAAAATTTCACAATAATTAATTTAATTTTATATAAAAAATATAAAAATTAGAAAAAAAAATACTTCATTTCAAAGGAGACTTGAATCCGGTTGAGAGCTTCTTTACAATGAAATTTTTTTTATGGTAATCAGTTCAATTTATAAGAAAAATATAGAAAACATACAAAAATTGCTCCATTCCAAAAGCCCGCTTGGATGCCGTACAGTGAAAATCACGGGCGGTAAGGTGGCGCGCCCGAGAAAAACAATTTGACCACAGACGCATGTGCGGGGGCACCAGCGCCACGCGTGGGCCACTCGCGCCTGGGATCGAACGGCATCGAGCCTGCCCCGCACATACGTCCGGCTCAAAAAAAATCCGCACACCGCGCGCCCGGGTAACGCATCGCCGCAGTAAAGAAAAAATGACTGCGCACGGACGCGCGGGGGAACCCCGCCGGCCAACTGCCCACAGGCCCCCCGCCCCTGCAAAAAACACGAGCGGCGCGCCGGCCATCAAACGGCGCCGAAGCGCCTCCGCACATACGCATCGGTTCGCCGGCTTGGTTAGCGGCGCGGCTGGAACGGGGCCGACCGGCAGGAAATCTTGCCACCGGGCAGGTCAGCTGGCGTGTCCACCTGTGTGGCGTCAGTGTCACTCGTCAGATCAGAAGTCATGCGGCATCTTTCGTGCCGATCTGAATGAACAGTTTCTTCTTCCTTGCAAGGTTCCCTTGAACGAGATTGAAATGCGGGCTCGATGGCATTTGTACTTGACATTGTGGTTGTGACTTATGAGCAAAATAAGAGTGAGCTGGTGACAGACCAGCGAGTGATTCGGATACGAGCCGCCCGCGAGCAGCAATCTCGCTGTCAAGCATTTCAATATTCAAAACGGTTTGTCTCAGCTCTCTTTGTCGGTGGCAAGTGTCAACTTCCGTTGCTGTCACATGACTTACATGCTAAGCTGGTTCTGTCACCCGATGACTGGATTTGCTAGGAGCAGAGGAACTCGTCACGACCTCCCAACTTGGGAACAGAATGGGTTTCTTCTTGACAGGACAAGGTTCTTTGATCATCTAAACCGCGATGCATTACTAAATCTCTGATCATGTTAATTATTATGCTAAGCTCGCACTATAGTGTTTAGTGTTGTTCTATCTTTACTACTACTACCACCCAGACACCGTTACTCTACGTTTGGTTCAGTAAATTCCCTGGCCTATAAAACCAGTTTGCCACAAAAGTCTTGATTTTAGGATGGTACTTCGATTCAAAGAAGGTTCCTGGGTCTTGTCATTTACTACTGACTAGCAAAACTAACAGCAAATACTGCAGGTCCTCGGCTTCTAATTCCGAACATATTTTTATTTTTTTTTAAAAAAGTAAGCCAACGACTATATTAAAAAACTAGTGTGGAAATGGACAGCCGCTGGATTTTGGATGCAGGTGTTTCAAAAGGCCAACATAAAACAGATATCACAATTACATTAAAAAGAAACATATTTCTTAATTGAGGTAGCACTGCAGAGACATTACATTTGTGATTTGTCAAGATTCGAGAGCAAACGACTTAATTTAATTTAAGACTTATTTCGTGAAACTTCGACAATTTAACATAAATGATTTATGAACTATTGAATGTATGATACGTAGATCAATGTGTTAAATTATTTAAGACATGTGAAATGAGTTTTAAATTATCAAAAACTCGGCTACAACAATACAGCAGGAACAACGGTTCCGTACTTGGTCTCCGCCATCCGCGTCTCCCAGATCCGCCGCCGTAGCACGGACATGCCCTCGTCCACCACCGCGCCGCCGTACTGGCCCCGTCCCCCGCCGCTCGTGTTCCGGCGCAGGGCCGTGCAGGAAGCCGGCGATCTCGTCCTCGGCAGCGCCGGGCCGCGGCACCAGCCCTGGTGGAGCGCCGGAGCCGTCGTCGGCACGGAAAGGGAAGAAGCAGCCGCCATATTGAACGAAAATTTTCCCTCTTCACACCAAGCAAAAAGAGGACACTTCATACAACGGTAATCGATAGATTAGAGGAACGAATGAATCGATAGAAGTTGATGAGGATTCGAACACAGATGGCTTCGCATACATAGGCACTATGCGGCATCAAGCGGATGCGGTGGAAGAGGCGTTGTTTAAGAGCGAAACTGCGTGATTAGCCTTCGACACGCTAATTTATGTTTAACAAATTTGCAAATACCTGCTTCATTAGTTCAGTAGGACCTAACTGTGCTTCACATGCTTTAATGCAATTATAAGGTGGATGATCCTCTAATTCATGTGTTAAAAAATCAAAAGGGCTTCTTCATGGCCATAAGAATATACACAAGGCGTGCTTATTGAAATGGGGTACTAATATTTTTTTTAGAATTTTGCTCATTTATTTGAACTGTAGGCCGTAAACATTCTTTGGATCCAAATCTCATTTATCCAAGCAGCAAAGCCTACGATGTGTTAAGCAAGCAACATAATCTACTACTGTATCTAATAGTGGGTCCTACGCATCAACTTAATTGTAGCAATGCAATGACATGACTTCAAAAATGAGTTACTCAAATCTGTTGCTTCTCAAGTCATTTCCGGGTAAAAGTTAAAAACTGTAAGACCCCCTTTAGAACATGGAATTTTTTATTTCCTATATATTTTTTTTTATAAAATTAAACTGATTTCTCTGAATTTCTGTATTATTCATATGAAATTCTTTGAAACGGCCAAGTAACCAATATACAGGCATGGAATACAGCTAGTACCATAGCCTGAATAGGTCCGCACAGGACCCTAAACTCCTTGTCGTACAATGATCGCATAACTTGTTGCAGATCTGTACGCTTCGTCTCGTTGGCCCGTTTGTAGGTAGTGGGCCTGGCTTTGAGCTCAGGTTGGTGGCTGCTTGGGCATTTGATACGGACTAGAGTGCGCAATTGATTGGGCCCGTGAATGCAGACAGTACGATACTGTAACGTACACAAGCATGCATTTGTACTCCTATAGTCCAAGGTACAGTAGTAGTAGTACAGCACAAGGGTACTACACGAGATTACAGGAGATTTAAGTGAGGACAGAATCGACCTGAGATGGGATTATGGGAAGGCCTAAACAATTGAGCTCTCCAAGGTTGGATTGTAGTATCAATGCCAACCAAACTTCAACGATACTTAGTATTTGATATATTCCTTCCGTCTCAATTTAATTGTCATTTTAAATTGCTTTTTTTTTCAATTATTTTTATCGGCGTTCTGATCATCGACACAATAATTATACGGGGGTGGTGTGCCTTCGAACTCTGAAGGACCCAGTCTGAGAAAGATTCGAGGGGATTTTTATCTGGTTCGGGTCACCTGAACGGTGTAATACCCTACGTTCAGGGGACGGATTATCTTAAAGATAATGTTATAAGACGGAATCCTCTCTTCGCGGGAGGACCCAGAACGTGGGTGAATAGAGGTGCTTGCTCGGAAAGTTGCAAGGATTCTCGGGTTCTGATGAAGCTTAAGTTTGTCTTTCGTGTGTTTGTGGCTGTTGTTTGTGGTGGTGTTCGACCGTTTTTTCCTATCGTTTCTCGGGCCTCTCTTTATATAGGGGCTCTAAGATTACAGGTAATGGGCCCTACGCAATCCTGCTGTCTCGTCGACAGGTAGGCCCTTTCGTCGTTGTCGCCATCATTTCGTTCCGTCCAGACGTGGTCATGACCCGTCGCGTCGTACGCAGCGGCGAATACAATGATGCTCGTCCGGCGTCACTGCGTCGGCTACAGTGCTGTTCCGTCATGTCTGACAGCCGTCGCAGCTTTCTGCTGGAGTGTCGCCGTGATGAATCTCGTCCTGTCTTGTCGGGACGGATAGCAGCTAGTCATCAGAGTAAACGTACCATAACGCGGGACCTACCTCCTAAGGGTCGCCCCCGAGGGTCGATCTCTGCAGGCCAGGGTTTTCGCGCCCCTACGCGGCCAAGACATGGCCGCCGTAGGTCGTCGCTGAGGGGTCGGAACCCGTGCCGCCCGACCCCTGACTTTCACCCTTTGGAGTGCGATCTGTTGGCTACCCGAGGTACGTGATCTCGACAATTTTCATTCTCACTTTGTAATATCATATTATCTTTTGCCAAGGACATTTTTAGGGATGGATATTTTTACTACATAATCAACAATGACTATGTACAAGTGAACTCCTACCGTTATATTAATCATAAAGAAACTATCATAATATAACAAAATTAAAGTCAATAAAATGATCTATGATTTTATGAACTCTAAAAATGGTCACACATGAAGAAAATTGATGTACAAAGTAGTGTCATCTCACTGATTATACTACTCACATGCTGTCTTAAATGTTTTATTGCCTGTAATTTTCTTATCTGTTTGCCTAGTGAAAGTAACATCCACAACATAAAGGAAAATAGCACTGACAAGATATAACTATTCAGACCAGTAGGCCAAAACAATTAAAAGATAACAATCACTTTAAGATCATAGAAACTATACCTCCTTGACGTCTCATCTCAGCAAAAATGAAAGCGGCCGATAGCGCAAACAAGATGGAGTCCCTTTACTTCAGCTGATAGCAACCGAACTAAAATATAACGGAGACTTCTTAATTACGCTTCGCCTAGTTATACGCTTCGCAAAACGTTGCCGGCACTAGACAGGAAGCCGCGCGGGTTTATTTAAACTTAAAACCGCAAGCTGACGGTGACAGCTCACACACCGTCTCGAAGCGTCAGCGCTCGTCGCCCCTCGCTTCGCTGCCATATAGGCCCCACCACCGCGGGCTCGCTGACGCTGTCGGATGCCTGCCTCCTTCCCAGGTTACCGTGCCGTGAGCAGCAGGACCGGTCGTGTGGCCCATCTGTCAGCGATACACGCGAGGGCCGGTGAGACCGTGCGAGCGAAGCAAAGCGCCATCCGCCCATCCGCCCGGCCCCCTGCATTGTCATCCGACGTGTGGGACCGATGCCACGGCCGACTAGACCTTTCTGGACAACACTGACTATTGGGCCAGCTTGACCTGGGCCCAACGGGCAGTGGGACACAGACAGCGGAGCGGCGACTGTAACCGGTTCCCCGTGTTCCGGCGGTACAAACCGACAGGCGCCTCACGCTGGCGTCCTTCCTCCCCTCCCCTACCCGCCCCCCTGGCCGAGCCGCGGAGCAAGAGAGAAACGCACGCGAGCGAGATACCAGCCGCGCGGCGCCATCCCGATCTCGCTCCCGCGCCGCCGATGCGATCTCGCCAGGCCGCCTCGATCCCGCCGTCCGCCCGGCCGTCGCCGGATCCCTAGCGCTGAATGCGCAGGCGGTGAGCCGCGCGCGCCGTGGCGACCACCGCTGCTCCGCGCCGCCCCTGCCGACGCGCCATGGGCGTCGCTGACAAGTGGCTGCTCCCGCTCGTCTCCGTCTCCTTCGTCTCGCTGCTGCTCTTCCTCTCCGCGCTCTCCGGCTTCTCCGCCTCCTCCTCGCTCTTCGCGCGCCTCCCGCCGCCCTCCTACGTGCGCCGCGGCGCTGCCGCGCCGCCATCCTTCGCTTACCTGCTCGCGGGGGGTAAGGGGGACGGGAGGAAGCTCCTGCGGCTGCTCCTCGCCGTCTACCACCCCAGGAACCGATACCTGCTCCACCTCTCCGCCGACGCGCCCGAGTCCGAGCGCGTCGAGCTGGCCGCGGCCGTCGCTGGCGCCGCCCCCGCTGTGCGCGCGTTCGGGAACGTTGATGTCGTAGGTCGGCCCACAGCGGGAACCCCAATGGGGTCGTCCGGCCTCGCCGCCACGCTTCGGGCCGCTGCCGCATTGCTCCGGCTGGATTCGGAGTGGGACTGGTTCGTCACGCTCAGCGCCGCCGACTATCCCCTTCTCACTCAGGACGGTAAGATTCAAATTGCTCGGCTTCTACTTCTGATGTTAAAGCCGTTGCTATTGGAAAGATCCCGTTTTTGATACAAGCATCTCCGGATCTGAAGACAGATCTGACACCCTCACTTGGGCGTGTACATAGAAGACAGAACGATAGTTTTGCTTCCTCAAAATTGCGGTTTTGCATACTTTCCATTCTTGAATGTGAACATCAAGAACGAACAGATCAGGACTTGCAATGTTTGCCTCTTCAGTTGTTCGGTTCAGGGGGTCGCTGTAGCTCAATAAGTTAATTTCAAAGCATGCTGCTGACTTGATTTAACTAGTGTTTAATGTCTTATTTCATGCTTTAAAGGGTTTTTGTTGAACAACCCAGAATCGTGGATTAGGAAACATTCCGCTAGGTGCTGTTTGGTTCAATTGATTCGGAAGAACATTTTTGTTTGGAATCTCTGTTTTGGCCTGTTGTACAACTACCTTAGGTGGAAATGTCGTAGTTCAACTAGTTTGGTATGCTGTCTTTTTCAGTTTCTATTCTCCTACCAGTTCAACAACTCCATGATAACTTCTGCTCTCATTGTCATACCCAAGTTCCTCCATTAGGGCCCTTATCTGTAAGGAACTTTGCAAATGTTTGTGACTTTGTTTCTGATATAGTGATATGTAGCTGACATGCCAGAGGGTATCACTTCACATGAGTTATAATGCTTTTCTACACTTTCTTGCTCTAGGCCATCAAAGTAGGCTAAATTTGGTCTGAACTTGCAGTTACTCTTCCTTTGAGATGCAATTCTCTTAACTTTTAATTCAATTTTGTAATTGAGTGTATTGACTTATAATACTTGATGTACTAGATTAAAGATGACTCAGGCTACTGATTTGAATGATTTCTCTCTAGTTATATTATATATTCCTTCAGCGTGTTCCATAACATGGCATGCAAAATAGCCTGCATTTTTTTCCCTTCAGTGTTAAGTACTGGTGCCCAATATATTATATTTGGTTTTCACCACACGATTTTGTTTCTGCAATGAAATACTGTTGTCGCAAAGTGTTGATGTATGAGCACATTTTTATTCTCCATCTAAATGTTCGATTATAAAATTGATGCAAGTTGCTTGTATCCAAGTCCAACTGATAAATCTTGACGGTTCTTAAGTTTTATTTTTGATTTATTGGATACTGTTTCTTGCTGCAGACTTGATTCATGTCTTCTCTTCTATTCCAAGGCACCTCAATTTCATTGATCACACCAGTGATCTGGGATGGAAAGAGTATGCTCTACCTGATAATATAAGTAATTTATCTGCCCACATTTACCTGCTATATGGTTTCATCAATCTATTGTTGCAGGTCACAGAGAGTACAACCAATTATAGTTGATGCTGGAATATATTTGGCAGGAAGAAATCAATTCTTCAAAGCCACTGAGAAACGGGAAACCCCAGATGGTTTCAAATTTTTCACAGGCATAATCACTTACCTTGCACTTCATTTTCTTTCTTTTTTGTTGCGTAGTTCTTATCTCGTATATATTTACCTTATGACAGGTTCTCCATGGGTCATTCTAAACCGACGGTTTATAGAATATTGTATTTATGGTTGGGAGAATCTCCCTCGGACACTCCTCATGTACTTCACGAATGTGATGCTTCCACAGGAGGGGTATTTCCACTCAGTTGTGTGCAACTCAGACTTCCACAACTCGACAGTGAACGACGACTTGCGGTATATGGTTTGGGATGATCCACCTAAAATGGAGCCCCAGTTCCTTAATGTTACACATTATAATGAGATTGTGGAAAGTGGAGTGCCTTTTGCTCGGAAGTTCCAGGAGAGTGAACCACTGTTAAATAAAATTGATGATAAAATACTTCAGCGTTGGTGGCATGGACCTGTTCCTGGGGCCTGGTGCACAGGTAGGAAGCGGTGGTTCAGTGATCCATGTTCCCAGTGGAGCAACGTTAACATTGTAAGACCTGGCCCTCAAGCTGAGAAATTCCGCAGATATATGAATCAGATTTTAGAAGAATCAAAGTCAGGCAACAACTCTTGTGTGCAATAGCAGCATGGAAGCATGCCGTTTCACTTCCTACTGTGGAAGTGTTGAGCTTTTCCTCGTTTTGCACAGAGGGGCTCTCCATGTTTCTAGAACTTCAGCACACCTGCTTCTGGAGTAAGCATTTTTGCACCTGAGTTGCGAGAACAGGGCCAAGGTGAGGAATGGGTTTATTCTTTCCAGATTTTTTTGTAGCTGTCATGGCTTCATAGGCTCACTGCATACTAGTGTAATTGGAAGCCTGACTACTTGCATTGGGAACCAAATAGGCACTGTAATTAGTACTAGTGATCAGTTGGATGGCTACCTTTGTTTATAGAACTAATCCAATTTGTGGGTGCTTCCATACAAAACTGAGAACAATGCAGAAAAGTGAACTCTAGTCATGGATTGTTGTTGTGGTGGCTAATACAATGCTTACAGATTTTTTTTATTCCTCTTCTCATGGATATTGTGGCTAAAACTCAGCACCTGCTCAATGTCAGATATATCATACTGTACCCTGTTAGTGTCTGTGATAGACGTGAGTTGTGGGATAATCTGGTGCAGTATAAACAAGGCACCCATTTGGAATGCAGGAATCTTAAATCAATTCAATTTTAGGTCTCCTTGGGAATGCGGGAATTTTTTCAGTTTTCTATGTTTTTCAGTAAAATTAAATTGATTCTTGTGAGATTCTTGTGAAATTTCTGTGTTTCAAAGGAGGCCTATAGGAAAAAAAAAACTGAGGAAAATTCAAAACTGAGTAAGGAGGAAAATTCCTTCATTCCAAACAGAACTTAAAGGGCGTTGAGGCTAGTTTAGGGCAAATAATGTTGCAACCTCCTGTATGCCATGTTCATACTTTGTGCAAAAGTTTACATCGTTTTTTTTAGAATAAAGTTTACATTCTTTGACCAGTAGTAGATACATCACCTGATATTTCGTATGGGGCGCATTATTATGGTTAGAACACCGCCCTCACAGTTTTCGAAATGCTGTAGAAATGGAAATACTAGTACCCTCTTTGGGTCACTAAAGAATTTTCTTTAAGACAATGTTTTAGTCAAACATTAAGAATATAAATTACAAATAAATTTTAGTATATTAAGTTTATGAATATGAAAATATTAGATTTGTCTTATAAAGTAGTTTCATAAAAATATAAATATGTTATTTTTAATAAATATTTTTATAAAAAATAAAAATTAAATTATATTTTGAAGACTGTCGTTTTCCGAAACAACCTCATGTCAACCCGAGTCTGTCCGACGCAAATGATCGTTCGCAAATCTTTAAAAGCAAATCAGAGGACACTCCGGCCTCGCCGACCGCCTCGATCGTGTACTTGAAGTCCTCGTCCCTTGAGGTGCATCACATCGAGAAAAAAAATTTGACGTCACGCCGCGGCCGCCGACCTGAGCCGGACCTGATCCTGTAGACCTGTACTTGAGTTCCAGGACAAGACACAATGCTGATCTACTCCTACCTTCTGCCCGGAGATCGATTAGCCGGGCCGCGTCAGAGCAGGCCTGAGCCCGGCCCGCACAGGCCGGCGCCAACTATCTCTATATAACGAAAGTTGGCCAGGTTTCTCGGCCCTCCATGATGCCACGTCGCTATGCTAACATCGTGCCACGTCGCTTATTAATGCATGCCGTTGATTAGTGGTCTGGTTTGATCGGACAGATTAAACGAGCCTCGACAATGTCCAGAAACTTCGTGAGCTTCCCTGCCTTGCTGCCGCCTACACCGCCGTCAACGAAGCCTTCGCCTGCCGCCGAAGATACCGTCCGTTGCCGCCATCACCCTGCGTCGCTGCTGCCGCCGAATCTGCCACTCGCTGGGTTTATGATTTCGTTTGTTAAGTTAAAATCGGCCGGTCAAATTGGTCGGATCGGTTTGATAAAAACTGTAAAAATCGATCAAAAATTATTTTAAATTGAAAATAAAAATTTAAATGAATTGCTACAGTAAACCGTTCGGTTTCAATGCTTAACTGATCGATTTTTTCGGTTCCAAATTTTAAAACCCACCGGTTTTTGATAGAACTAAGAAGTTTTAATGGTTTTCGGTATTTCAAAATTTTTAAAATTTTAAAATTTTTTAAAATTTTTAAAACAAAAATTGATCGTATAGTGAAACTGAACTGTAGCGGTAAAGTTAAAAACCGTAAAAACTGATCCATTTACCGCGGTTTTTGTAAAACGCCAGGTTGATCGCCACGCAGCCGGCGATGTTCTAGCTGTAGAACCGAGCTAATGATAGAGGTAGGAACACTTTTCGGTGACGTTCTAGCCAGCGATCGTTATATAAATACTTGTTAGTACCACCGTCTACATAAGCTCACCTGCAATCAAGGATGTAGTATATAGTTTGTACAGTGACTTATTTCTTCTTACTCCTATTGAATCTTCTTCTAAAAACTAATTGTTTCTACTCTTTTAGAGTAACATTTGTTGAACTATTACGGACGGACAGATCATGACGAGAATCTCAAGCAAAAAGAGGTTGATAAGAAAGCCCAAAAAAAAAGTAAGAAGAAGCAAACCAGCACAGAACTCCTGTAAAAAAAAAGGGCTCATGGACATATCACCATCGCCCCTCAAATGATTCCTTCCTTGACAGAAGCATCAGTGGCTACACAAAGTATGATTTCCTCACGGTTGACTTATGATGCACGAGAAGGTAACTGTAGCTGGCTGCGATATACTTCCTTTATTTTTAAATGTTAACACCATTGACTTATTACATCAACTTTGATATTTATTTTATTCAAAAGATTTATTCAAATATGTAAAATTTTATTATTTTTTCTTTGTCATTTGTGGTATTTAAATCACCACTAATAATTGTACACATTGTAACAAAATTTTTTGAATTAAACAAATAATTAAAGTTGATGTTAGAAGTCAATTGTATCAATACGGAGAAAGTATAAATAGTGTGATTAAAATGTACTCATTGTTATCATCTCATCATACAGTATTTGTTTTGTCTATCATCAGTCGAACATCCATGCTTGATAGCGTAAACTGCTAAAGATGTTTTGATTGCAAATATTAAATTAGTCAGATTCTCCAATGAGGAAGTTCTCTTCTTCAAAAATTGTCTTCATTTGCCCTTATTGTGGTATTAGCTATAATTGACTTGCTAAACGATTATCGCGAGTATACCATATGTTACCATCCTTTATTATTCCGTTTAATCTCTTATAACCAGTATAAGAGTATTGTTTGGGACAGTAATATATACTAATATTGAACATTATATTTAAATTGTCCAATTATATGTAATTTTTATAAGAAAAATTATTCAACATTATTATTAGAACAAATAATTAGGCGCGGCAACGCCGCGCCATCTTTCTAGTTACGTCATGGGACGCGGGTGAGCCGCAGCTCAAGGCAGGGTTGCGTTTAAAAATCAGTCAATTTTCAGTTTAATTTTTTTATTAAATTATTTTTTTAAATAGTAATTTACAAAAATAAAACTAATTGGTATATCGGTAGAACCCCAGTGAAACTGATAGTTTTTAAAACTTGAATTGTCAGAACTGATGAAACCAATCAGTAAGCAAGAAACGGCATGTTTAATGTAACATTTCGATCAAATTTATTTAAAATTTGAATTTCAAACAGTTTTTGACTAGTTTTCTAATTTTCACAAAAACCACGAAACTGACCCAATTTCTTCAACCTTTGGTCCGGGTGGTCGACTTTTGCCCCGTTTTAATCCTGGTGGGATAGTGAAAATGGGATGAAAAAAAATGCCAAAGGAAGTCAAACGGAGGAGATTTTAGAAGAGATAATAGAAATCTCATGTCAAGAATCTAAGCTGTTTTGAGATTTTTCAGGATCTTGATTATCCGATTCAAACGGCACCTTTGACGTGGTCGTGCAGGTAGCCTCCGTTGTAGCGCAGCAGTGCTCCCGGAACGCATGGGATGAGGGGACGCAGAGTCCGTCGAGCACAGGCTTCATGGCGTGGCAGCGGGTGGCGGTGCGCCAGCTCAGAGTCAGTCTTAGATCCTCTTTAGCAGCCACAGTGTATAAATTTTTTAGGTGGTGCTAGTATGAACATGTTATGGGGTCTTTAGCAAAACTACCCCAATTTTTAATTATCCAAGATCAAGACCACAAATAATAAAATAATATTATTTATCTAATTTTTTTTTATTTTTCTATCTTTCTTCTTCACCACATGTTTGTTGCTTAGCACCAACTGCTTTGTAGAGCTCCTAGCACTAGAAATTGCTATCCTAACACACCTGTATCACTACTTTCTCTCTCCTCTTAACACCTTCAAAAACACAGACTGGATTTTAGAATTCTGTTTCTGATAGTGATTGTGCAAAAAAACAGCTTAGTTTTTATTTCAAATTTTATTAGTTGAACCATTCAAAATATAAAATCTCACAATCTATTTTTTTCCTATTTTTGTCACATTTTATCATGAGAGGACTTTTTTCACCGCGTCCGAACGACCAGAGGCAGGCTGAGTCGTCAAATTGGTGATGCGAGCGGCAGGGAGCCACGCCTCAGTCGCGCTTGTATATTTTGCAGGGGGTCTTGGGTAGTGGACGTCCGGACACGTCTAGACAACCTGAAAAATATAATTTCTCAGAATTTGTCTCGTACTATAACCCACAGTTCTTTGTATACAATCTCTTAATCTACTCTACTTGTTTATTTTAACTTTTATATTACAACTTTTTACAATTTAACTTTTGTATAGATTTTCACAATCCATTAAACTCTCACAATCACTAGTGATAACAAGCCTCCTCGTTGCTGCAGTGTGAGCATGAAATTGTTTTTTTTTTGTAAAAACACATGTGAGCATGAGATGTGAGCTTTGCCGCACTGCACGTCAACCAAGCATAAACGAAAAACAAGGAAAAAAGACGCGTCAGGGGTTTGCTGAAAGCATTTCTGTTATGGATTTAAGAGTCGTACAATGTTCAAGTCATTTGGGATTTTGTGGAATTCACTTTTTAATGTTTGATTGTTTGTCTTTTCTATAAATATTTGTACATATAGATAAAAATGATGCATTCTAAGTATATATGATGACAAATTTATGATGTTATCTATTATTTACTTAACTAAATATTCTAAAGAGAGAACTCTTGACGCTTTTGACTTTTTGGTATCATGTTTGAACTATTCATCTTATTTAATAGTTTTTACAAATAAAAATAAACAAATTATATTTAAAATATCTATAATGATAATATCACAACAAGTAAATATTTTTTTATTTTTTAGAAAATAAGATAGAGAATCAAGCATAACATTCAAAAGTCAAAAACAGCAAGAGTTCCGGTTGTTTTTGTTAAGAATCTCTTATGGGCAAATAATAAAAGTCATTAGACCATACCAAAGGTCATGCGACCATACAAAGGTCTACTATTCCCCTTTAAATAGAGATCATTTGTACTCATATGAGAAAGATGAGAAATGAAAAAGAGATCCGAAGCTCCATCTATATTCGTGCTCATGCGTCTTTGTCTCTGAGGAAAGAGGAACGGTTCTACAAACATCTTCTTACGTCATCTTTTTGGATCGGGTATGTGAATGGATCTCGATGGATCCATAATGAAGATTATTCTTAACACGTTATCAGCCTCTATAGATCGGTGAGTCGTTCTAAATTTAATCGCATAATTGTTTTTGTTTATGTGATGCTAAACACTAAATTAATCAATTGCGAGGAACGATGATAATTGTAAGTACAACACCATTTTTGATGTCCCGGCTAATCAGACATTTGTCGGCATCGTTGGTGATCTATTCATCTTCAGCAAGCAGGCAAGTCTGACCGTGCCTATTGCCCTACGCGGCAAGCACATAAACCACGGTGCAAAGGCAATGGTTTGTTACTTAATTACCCCCACAAGGCCGCAAAGTGGATGATCTGCAAGTTTTTTTATCGCTGCAAAGATACATAGCTTGTGCTAAGACCGTTCACCTGGATATTTATTTAATTCACCTTGGCGCTTCTTTTGGGTGCTAATAAAAAAAATAGAGAGCTAACTTGCCATTATGTTAGACGTTACTATTACAAGACCACATGCGCGCATGATCAAGAAGACATGTTAGACGATGTGGTTCCCTTTTGGGTGCCTCTGACGGAGTTCAGGGCTTCGGATGTGCATGTACGCACCTCATGTTCAATAGCCGCTAGTTAACGTTCTCTTTTTTTCTCTGTGGCTGGCTAGTTAAGCACGCATATATGGCTTTGCATCTCCCATAGGGAATGATCCTAAAATTAATTAAATGGATGGTGATGGTGTTTGTGGCAACGTCAATTCGCACTTGACTATGTGATCCCTGAAGGATGTTTGCAGACTTGCAGTGCATGTTTTTCTGAACTATAACATGGACCGCCGTAAGCTATTGCTTTACAATAAATTACTTTGCTAACCGAGTCACCCTGAGGCCGTGTATGCAAATGGTTTAGGTCCTTTTAGCCGATGACCTGCGGCATCCCAACTGCTGCATGAAGCAGCTATAGTTGTCAACCTAAGCGGCCATGAGTTTCTGTGCTATGGCAATGAAAAAAAAATTACGCTACGTTCGGCTGAACCGGCGATCCTGCGGCGGATTTCCGGGGGGGGGGGGGGGGGGGGGGGGGGGGGGGGGGGTAGGGGGGGCTCGAGCCCCCCCCCCCCTCAACTCGTGATTTCCACAGAGGTTAGGGGAGAGAGAGAAGGAGAAAAATGAAGGAGAGGGGGCTGAAGGAGGAGGAAGAGAGAGGAGCCCCTCCTCCTCAGAGCCAGCTCCGCCGCAGCGGCGGTCTGAAAACCAGAAGTTGTGATTCTGCTCCTTGAGCCGTCTCCGGAAGTGAACGCCTGAAGCTGTAATGGAGAAAATGAGATGAATGTTGCATGCACCATCATGGCGCCAGAAGTCCTACAGTTTTGTTTTCCTTTGCATGCGAATTATTCACCATTAAATCAGGATTTAATCACCAGATCCATGCATGAACTCATGCAGCATCCTTGCATGTGCATGCACAACACATATGTACGTCTTTTATAGATGACCCCTGCATTGTGTGCGCCTGAAGTCATGCATGACCAAAACTGCCCAGCACTAGTAAACGCGATACTAGTAAAAGCCATGCGAAATGGAGTCCTCATGGATGGGTTAATATTCACTACTAAATCAAGTCTCAATAAGGAGACTCATGCATGCATTTCAACCATGATAATTCAACATGCTATAATTATTCTCCTTGCATGCGCTTCGGGCTAATTGTTCTTTGTTTTTCCAAGCCCCAGAAGTTTTGGCCATGTTGTAAAAGCAATCATCTATGGTATTTTGTGTTTTCACCCTTGTAGATTTTGGTGATTGGGCATAAGTTTTATATATGTGGGTAATTGAAATAGATATTTTTACCAATAAATAATTTCTTTGAGAATTGTCAGGATCATGTACCCCGGGTACTCGCCGACCTATACTCATATACGTGAGCCAAGACCCTAAAGGGTTTTGAGGTCAGACGACGAAGCACGAATGCACGGTCCGATCCTCGGGGCAACGATTTACGAAAGTCAAGTTTTAGTCGCATCCAGCGCTAAGACGTACGATGAGGCCGACCTCTGAAGACCGACCCCTGGTGGCCAACCCTTGAAGTAGGTACGGCATTTATGTCACATATATTCTGGCGGCCCACCGCCAGTCGTCCAGACGGAACGGACCTAGTCCACCACGATGTGGAGGGACCGCGGAAGTCTACGGACAAGACCCAACGATACTATAGCTGACGCTACAGTACCAAACTGACACTACAGTACTCGGCGCGACATGCGGCGCCGCGCCCCCGCACGGGCGTGACGAGTGATGACGACTTCAATGAAGGACCCACCTGTCAGCGATACAGTAAAACCGCATAGGGCCCACTATTTTGTAACCTCGGACTGCCCTATATAAAAGGGGTTCGGGGGCGATAGCGAGGGGTTCTGGCCCTGAACTCTCACGTGCAACCGTTCGCGTTCGCGAGCAACCTCACGAACGCGTGTATCAGGCACCCCACAACTCAGACGCCGGGTCCTCTCTCGAAGAGAGAGTCCGACCCTTTGTACTCACTCACTGATATAAACCACTCCCTGAACGTAGAACCACTCCCTGAACGTAGGGCCTTACTCTGTTCGAGGTGGCTCGAACCAAGTAAAAAAACCCCATTGAGTCTTTTATAGACTAGGTCACATCGAATACGGAGGTACACCACCTCTCGATCGTATTTCGTACTGTACTGGTGGTCCGAATGCCGACAAGAATAAATACCTGAAGTATTTACTATTTCTACTGGTACTTACAATTAAGCTCTTAGCCCTTCATTTTGTGACTTTAGAAGTTTCAAATGTTTGTAAAATTTGCATATATGTTCGAAAAGAATATTATAAGAACCTCACATGTTCCATAAGAACATATTAAATGTGAGTAATCACTTTAAAATCTAGAAAATGAATTTCTAGTTTATGCGCTTCCATAAATTTAGATAATTTAATTTGTTCTCTTTGAAGCCTCACATTATGTATTTTTCTTGCATTGCTTGTATGTGTATATTTATATGGGTTTTATAATCCCGAAGTATTACCAGAAGACCAGTATAAATGCAAGAAACTCTATTAATGCTTGTAGAAAATCTAGGAAAATAAAATAAAAATCTATGAATATATGTAGACCGATCTTTAGCCTTGATGTTTCTCTTTATGCCTGAAATCAATTTATCAGAAGTAAATGTGAAAGAAAAGTGCATGAAGACATTGGCAAGTGGCCATCATATTAGATTTTTCAAAATAAATTCAATCAAGATTTACCTAAGCTTACGACATTTTTGAATGGCATAAGACCTGAAGTCAATAATTTTTTTAGCTAAATTAAACATCATGAGCCATAATCTCATCTATTTTACCGAGTTAAAAAGATACGATATATCCATAATTGTAACCTGAAGTTACGCTTTTTTGTTGAGTTAACAATGTAATATTCTGAGATATTTTTCACTGTTTGTGTGAAAAAACAAGTGACCTTTTCCAATAAAGTCACACTATTTATCCGTCATGGACTATGTTTGGCCTTGAAGCACAAAAATCTCAGAATCATAATCACTTGTTAGAATATGAGTATTATAGATATAAGTAAGCCAAGTGATAAATAAGTTTATTGAAAAGTGAAGACCACATTGCCATAATGTTCTAGAAGGATATCGGTCATTTATGCTCTTCCGGAGCTTGCCAAGTCTTGCTAAAGGCAAGATATTTACACTAAAATCGATATTTTCCTAGACCAGAAGAATTCTCAAGCTTAGTTGTTCTAATATAAATATTCACTGATGAATAGAATTATAAAAACAAGTAGCATGTCACGATATATATTTTGTTAACAACCTAATTTATGAATGGTATGAGTAGTTGGGTCAATCTTGGGCAATAAGTTTCAAGAGTTGGACTACGAGACTTAAAGAGTTGTTATTCTTGCTTATGGTCATTTGATCTACATATCCTGTTTTCATATTTATGCATGTTTTTTCACAACAGTGTTACCACCAAGTATCTTATAAGATAAATGACCCTGAAGGTATTTTCATAGTATTCTATATGGACTATAATTGGTATTCATTATCCTAAAAAGATTATTTCAATAATGAATATGTTGTATTGATACATGCATATTATGTTTAAGTTTTGAAGACTGATGAACATGAGTAAGTTGTAGTAGTAATCTACTACTAGTTGAAGATAATTATCTTGAAAATGAGAATACATATTTTTTGTACCACTCCAATAATCATGAGTCAAGCTCACTGCACATAAATAGAAACCTCCCTCTTGTTGAAATGCGTTATGTTTCTCAAATTAATTACCACCATAGCATATATTAGCCATCACTGGGAGTGGTTGGCCGGGGATATAGAGTATGCTTGTATAAATATCTCGGTATTAGGGGGAGATATGCTCACTTTTGTGAAATGCCTTGATATTTATGAGTCAATACACACAAAGTTAAGCTAAACTGTTGTTTAGCTTATTCTCCTGTACACTAGAAGTGTGAAGTTTGTCAAAACTATCTTGTTGAGGAGAGACCAAACATGGTTTTGAATAACTATTTTGCTACTATCTGAAGTAGACATAGATATATCTGAGATTTAATATCATATTCATGTATGACTAGTTAGCACTGAATCGAAATATGCGGGGGCGCCTACAAATGAGATATCTTATTGCCTTAGTCATAGCATATAAATAAATACTCCTCATATTTTTGAAGAAATTTCACCCTGAAAGTACCTCAAAAAGAGGATTGTCCTAGCAATTGCGCGCTTATCATGGTGCTAGAAAGACGGAACAACCATGGATCCTTTGTCTTGAAAAACAACAAAGATCCCTATTGAAAATATATGTGTGGAAAAAAATATGTGTTGACACTATATCGCTTCTGTAAATTGCTTAGTTTCTCTTAGAGAGATCTGGATCCGAAACAAAGCCCTAGGCACGAGTGCTTGAAGCTCTCATATTGGGTCAAACAAGTTGCAATTGAAGCCGAACCAAAATCATCATGTGAAAGTCGTGGACCTGCTGTTCAGATATTTATGGGTCACTATATAACCAACGAGGTGGTAAAAGGTGATGGTTCCAAAGGTAAAAAAAATGACCTATTCTCATGTAAATTAATGTTCTATTGTATAAAACTAATAAAGATTTAAATTAGAATGTGCAGTATAAAATATAAAGAGATTCTAAATGGATTTGTAGATATATATTGTGACATGTAAATCTCATACCATTATTTGTTTCTTTAAGAAATGTTTATCTCAGGCAGAGATAATTTTTCCCTGAAGGAATTTTTTTTGAAGGATTAAATACGTCAGTCCTAAAAAGATAGTGACCTGTTGAGACCCAATAGATAGTGAAATAAGGAAAGCAAACACTTGAAGTGTGCCAAATAAAATATATGCAGTTTACGAGTATTACTAGAAGTCTATAGGTACACTCGTGCATATATAATTATCATATACAATCTCATTTGTATGTTTATATTGACAGTATCCCCATCACCCAAAAGGTATAAATGGTGTTATTGGTAATTATATCCCCAGTGTGCCAGATTATTAGACTAGTTATATGTTTGATCATATCACGATTTAGCCAGTAAAATCATCCATGAAGGATACCTGAAAAATTCCCAGAGGACCTTGGCTAATATCAAACTAAGAAAGAAAGTTGTAATTAATTAAAGCCTAAGCTTTATAAGGCATTACTAGAAGTTATATGCAGTTGCAACTATATTGAATTTTATATTCTAT
>BCLG01001597.1:21188-56188 GCA_001602295.1 Zoysia matrella | reverse complement strand
CCCCAAATAATAAATCATAATATAGATCTTTAAGATCATATATCGTACTGAAGACATTGTTATATTCTTTTTCTTAGTGAGTTTTTTCGAAGTTTCTCGCATAAAGTTTTTAATTAGGTAACAAATACAATACATTAAATGATAACTATGTGCTCTTTTTCTATATTTTTCTCATTGGGTTTTTTTGACGATTTAGCAAGGCATCAGTTGATAAAGGTATTCGCTCTAGAGAGAGTGTTAAGAATCTCTTAGGTGAGATATTACGAACAAATACTAAAAGTCATTGGATACTGCTCTCTTGTTAATAAAGATCATTTATATAAAGATCATTTATACTCATATGAGAGAGGATGAGAAATGAAAAAGAGACCCGAAACTTCAACTATATTCGTGTTCTTACATTTTGTCTCGGAAAACTAAAAAGGGGAATGGTTCTACAAATATCTTCTTACATTTTCTTCTTAGGATCGAATATGGAAATGGAGTTCGGTGGATTTATGATAAAGATTATTCTTAACATCTATTTACATTTTCATATTTGCACAGGAATAAAAAATGTAGAAAATATGAGATATACCGAGGAGAAAAAAAAATATTGACATGTGAGATATTTGGAAAAAAGAAAAGAAATTCAGAATAACTTACTCGTAGGACGGATGGTATATATATTTTCAAACTAAATCAAACCGTACCGACCTGATTAGTTTTTCTTTTTTTTTTTGAAATGGTTCAATCATTTAGAGTCGTTTTACCTTCTGAACCGGCCTGCCGGCGGGCACCAAAGCATGCACCACTGTCGAGGAGAGATCACCGCCAAAGGAACCCAGCGTTCGATCAACTCCGTACGGAGTAGTACATCGATTTTGACGGGCGATCAGACACTCAGAGGCCCGTTGGGCGCATCGGGAGCAAGCGAACACCATGCCTGCCAGGCTATCGTTCCGCTTTACCGGCCTACGCACGCCTCGCCGTGGCCTAAGTTCACCGGCCCTCCTCTTCGGCTCTTCCTCAAGGCCTTGTTTGGGATAATTATTTTTCGCTTCTTGACAAAAATAAGTAGCATCCTCAGCCAAACCAAAAACTTATTTCCAAATTTTTTCTCACGCGCTTCTCTCGTTTGCACTAGAAACCAGCTGCTCGCACAAGCGAGTCCCGACCAGCTAAAAACTTCCGCGCAGCATCGAGGAATAGGCTCGCACTGCCTCGCGCGCCCCTGTTAGCGCGCTGCCTCGCCCTCGCCGTCCCGTCGCAGCGCCGCCTCGCCTCGTCGAAGAAGGAGTCGCCTCGCCACGCGAAAATTCTTAGAATCCAATTCTAACGGCACCGAGGCGTTGGGAGCAGTTTGGAGATGAGGGTCCGTTTTGCGAAGCTGTTTACCAGTACGACGCCTCGTCGCCCTGTTACAGTAACTAGCGCAGTAATTTTGGTTTGACAGACCCTCCAGCTTCCACCAGCCGCCGCACGTGCATCTATATATTTACGTAACCTGGCAGGGCGGTGGTGTTGTGGAATCGTATCTGGAGGTGGAGGTCACATGGAGACAGACGGCGGCACCAACACGAGAAAGCGAGAAGAAGCTCCGCCGGAGGTGGAGCTCAAGGGCGTCAGAGATCCGGAGGCCTTCAGATGCGACGGCTGCGCTGAGCTTCTCTGGCATCCCAACTTCCAGGTGCATTTCGAAATCCCGCCTTAATCATTTTTTTTTCATGTTTATATACAGTTTACTTGTTATAAAAGATTTATCTCTTATCGCTGGTATGGCGTTTATGCCGCTAGATTAACTTTGTCTATTTTGGTCGCACTCTTTCTTTCCAGTGTTCCTTGGGGAGATCCTTTTGGTGCTCATCCTGCCGCGATGATGAGCCGAAGTTCCGTCGCTGCCGCTTGGGTATGCCGTCTCCCTCGTCTGCGTTCCGCCGTGCATTCAGGAGAAGTTCCAAATCGGGTGCTTGGTGTCTTTCTCATGCTACAGAAACTATTCTTGCACTGCGACATTGCATGCTATACAAGGCGCGGTGACTGATTGCGCTCCGACTCCAAGGGACTACCTGTGTTTTGTGCCCAAGGTTTCAGACGGACTGGAAGGAAAAGTTGTTAGGGCCAAGCTTACAGTCGAATTGTGTGGTGCCCGAGTCGGGTTCGGACAACAGTTCTTACAGTCAGAGCGAGCAGGCCTGAGAGCGAGGATGGCTCCGAACATAGCTCCTCGTGATAGTTTCTCCCTGAATTTGAGCATGGACGAGTCTCGGTATGTTTGTTGGTGCACTTATGTGCAGGTCGAGTACGGAGTACTACTACAGCTAATATGTTTTGAGCTTTAAAAATGTCGTCCTAGTTACTTTATCTGTCTCAATTTCCCATGTGATGGGCATTATTTATAATCAGCTTTTGTGGCAGATTATTCATGTGTTACATTTTATGTTGTCTGCTTATTTGATATGTTCCCCCAACACTGCAAGTGTGTAGTACTGTTTGGCAGGATTTCGTGATGTTTATTGGTTTATTTCCTAATTTCACGGTAATTTTTCACATATACCAAAACCAGGGTGAAGTTTTAATTACCTTAACAAAAAACAAAGGGCCTCGTTAGGCCTTTTTGGAATGGAGAAATGAAAAACAGAGGAACAGAGGAAAACTGTAAGAATGAGAAAAATATAAAAATTGAAAAAGTAGAAAAACTACAGAAATACAAAACACCTTCGAGTTATTTTTAAAGTTTTTTTTTAAATTGTTTTATTAGTTAATTTTTTTTTCAAAAAGTTGTGCTATAGGTCTTAAATTTTTTCAAAGTTGTTTTATTAGATTTGCCTCGTCGAGCTCTTTATGTATGTGCTTTTCAAATTATTTCTAAAATTTTTCAATTAATTTTCAAATATCTTAAAGTTTTGTATTCTTCTCTTCCTGTCCGGGCAGCATGCGAGCGAGCCATTTGAGTGGATTTTTTAAGTTCCTGTGAAATGGCCATTCCTTCGTCTCTTTCCTCTGGAAAGGAAACGCCGTTTCACTTCGTTTCAAACTCCTCCATCGATTCCTTTCCTGTGAAAACGGTTCCTGAAAAAATTCCTACGATCTTTCTCCGTTCTAAATTACGTCTAATTTTTCTGTTTTTACTGTAAAATTAAACTGATTTTTATGAAATTTGCCTACCGTTTCAAACGGGCCCTAAAATTTGCCTTCCGCCGTTCGGCTTCTCATGCATTCCAGCCCAGCAAGACAGCGGTAGGAAAACGCGGCACCTACTGGGCTCGACTTCTTGGGGTGTTCACTATCCTCGTCCTCCAGATGAGTAAGCAAACGTGCGGGCCTCAAAGGCCCACTGGTGGATAACGGGCTTCCGACCCACGCCGATCGTTCCAACATTTTGTGCCCTGATCGTAGATATTGTTTGTTTTCTCCAGCATCCTACCGCACCTCCACGCCTGCCGCGGCGATCCAAGTGGCAGCCTCTCCATCAGGAGGTTCCCCGAGAAGCCGTGGCTGCTGCCGCGCCGGGATTTTACCGGCCTGCGGCGGCGCGTGTCCCCCGCTGGCGCCGTCGAAACTCTCTAAGGGCGATCACAATGGAGGCAGCGACTCGGTAGTAAGCAATAAATGCCCGGCAGTAAAAAAAAAAATAGTTAAAGCCAGCATCAACTCTATTACCCGGTCCTAAGCTAATAAAAAAAAAATATAGACCTGCATGCAGAATCGATGTTGGAGAGAGAGGAAAGCAGCAGAAAATTTATACAACGTGAGGCACACTCATAGCAGCAAACATTACAGAGCATACAATAACTATAACCAGTTTTTTGTAGGGCCCACCTTAATACCGAGGTCGGCACTTTACATTGTTGATGCCCTAAGGGCATCCACATTGAATGAGAAAAATAGTTATTATACATTAAATAAAGATACATATATTAAATATATTTAATGTGAGAATAATCTTTATGATATTTAATGCAAAAATTATTCATATAGATACAGTCGAGTCACAAGAAAATAAGCAAATGCAGTAATTATGCACTAATATTAAAAAACTGCTGGTTGTTGGAGCCGTTGGTGTCGACCGTTGCTTCACAGAGCCGTTGTTGAAGGTACACAGAACAGTCTCTCCTCTTTCGACTGGACTTTTCTATAAATAGAAGTACCAATGTTATTTGTATTTTTCATCCTCACTCTTCAGATTTCGTGCCACATAAATCCAACCATTATTAAGCTCACATATAATAGATCCCTCCAATAGAAATTTCATAAACTCGTTCAATCAAGCCTCTACAAATCAATTATCTGATAATCCAAGCCAGAGCTCCCCTCCACAATATTTTCCTACAAATTTTCCTTAATCTTAGTATTCTCAATTTCTAACACCACCTTTTCTTTATAATTTCTATCTTTTTGTCCTCCAGACAACTACCAAGGTACTCACCCAAGCTTTCCAGGTTTAATAGAGCATTTAATCAATTCATCAAATTATATGTTTGGAGGTGCAGTGAGCGCACCATTTGTATAACAGCATAGAGCTTCTATTGATGGTGGTGGTAACTCCTCTTCACATGAGTCAGAATTATCTGATCCATGTCTTGCAGCATAACAAAATAAGCAATCGGTTAATATCGAAGACTCAAGTGGCAACAATGAAGAAGAAAGTGGGAGGAGAGCCCCTCGTATGAATTGGACTGAAGATGAGAATTTAAAGCTTGCTCGTTCTTGGTTGAACCACTCTATTGACTCTATCAAGAGTATCGATCAGAAGAGAGATTATTATTGAAAAGCTGTAGCATCTAAATTTAACAGCACTGAACTTATAAATAGACATACAAGAACAGTCAAGTAACTCAAGTCACCATTGTCAATTGAAGTGATACAAGGAAGAGCTTCTGAAGTTCAATTTACTGTCAATAGGAAAGAATATAACATGAGTTACTATCTAACAGAAGTCATTTATCCAGAGTGGGCAGCATTTGTGAAAACAGTCCCTAGACTTGTCACTTACAAAACATATAATGTTTGTTGAACATCAAGGAGAAAAAAAGATATGAAACGAGCTTTTGGACTTCTGCAGAAACATTGGGCCATCATAGTCATCCAGCACGTCTTTGAAAACGAGAAAAACTTGCTGCTATTATGTATACCTGTATTATTCTGCATAATATGATAGTGAAAAATGAGAGAGACACATATAGAATACCTGATGAGAACATATATAAGCAAGGGTCATCTTCGGTATAAATAGCAATACCTGCTCATAGCTCGGTTAGTGGATTTACAGATGTCCTAGAGAAGAACATAGAAATTTATGATAGATCTACCCATCGGCGTCTCAAAAAAGATTTGATAGAGCATATATGGCACAATTTAGTCCTACTCAATAAGTTTAATGTTTATTAGTTTACAGTCAGTGTATATCGTAGTTTTTTACCGATTTATTTCAAAGCACTTATGTTTTGTAACCGAGATTCATAAGTTATTCATAGAGTAACTGATTACGTGCTTGAAGCCATACACGACCACAGCGACCGTTCAGCCTGTCGGTCGCAGCACGGCAGCAAGCGCTCGCCTCACATGACGCTGGCACTGGGCTCCTAGAACCCGTCAACTTGCACCACCTCCCTATATGACCCAACCTCTACGACGACGGCACTCTGCTGCTCGCTTCTCTCGCATGGAGCTAGCGCCATGGCCACTCTCTCGCTCTATATCTGAACCCATAGAACTAAGAAAATGTGAGTTAAATCATGAGATTAGAATCATTAGAGCGTAAATCGAGACAGAAATCATCGGATTGTAGCATTAGCAATTGAATTGCTCTAAAATCGAACGCGACAGACTGTAGTGATGCGATGAAAATAGAGAATTTTTATGGCGGGAAGGAGATGGTAAAAAAAAGACTGTGCGATAAACACACATCGTAAAAGCTGACCTTTACTGTTGCCCTCTACAGTGGGGCTCACCCCTAAGGACCATGCGGTCCACATACAACGGGCTTCTCTTAAGGCGCAACGCACGCGCGCGCCACAGGTCCAGGAGGCAGGACCTCTCTCCATGCCGCTCGGATGCCGCCGCGGCATAGACTTTGGTAAAGGTTGTCCGTGCGTGCTTCTTGGATGCCAGTCCTTGGATTTGACCGCATGATGAACCCCAAGCTACCGCCCACCCGCCCGCCTACCGCTACCGGCACCACGAGGACGCGCGCGCGCGCCCACATGTTCTCAATTCTCTTCTTTCTCCCGTGCAGTGAGTCAGTGACCACCTCCGCGCATGCCTGCAGCTGCACGCAGAGTACGTAGGCTACAGTGCTCTCTCCATCCGTCGTTCGTCGACACGACCGCGCTTACGCGTACGAACGTCGTCGTCGTGGTGTCAACTGCCGTGCGCCGTTGCTACCATGCACCGGAAAGTACTGGCACCATGAATGACCGCTCCTTTCTGCTAGCGGAAGCGAACGTGCAATTCTTTGAAGCCTGACGAGATGATCGTGCAGGGCACAGGGCCGACGTCGGCTGAACTCGTACTGTACGTGCTCTACGTACGTGGATGGTTTGTACGGGGATTGAGTACGTGACATGAGGCGCAACGTAACTGTTTGAAAAGACCTCGGCTTGAGTTATACTGTTGTGCACGATCGCGTAGCTCTGCAGACGACTCGCTTTTCGTTGGCCCTGAACTTCAGTGTTCTAAAATGTTGATGCCATGTATATCAGCAGGAATTAATCCTAGTTCGGTGTTGCTTTTGGGTTTGGGTTCCGCTCCGCTGGACCTGAGTCCCGTGTCAAAGCGTCACGACATTTCTCTCCATATCCGAGACCAAATGGTCGAGAATATCAGACGAAAATAAAAATGAAAACAAGCGGAAAATTTATGAAAACTCAAAAAATAAATAATTCAGACAGTAATATATCGATAATGGTGAAAAACCAGTAATTTAAGTCGAAAACATCATAATCACTACGTAATAAGTCTTTATACCACAGATCCATTAAACAAATTATGACATAACAATAGTTTAAAAAATAACAAACATACAACATGACATAAGTTTAAGATATCACAAATATACGACACAATATATTTACATAACAGGTTTCACAAATACTATAAGACATAACATAAGTTTATCGCACAGTGACATACACATTTAGCAATTAAACACAGACTTCATATCAGTCAATAAATCAATACAGATTCAAATTTCATATCAGTCAATAAATCAAAATAGCCAAGACTAGATCTGTACTTTGATCTTGTATTTGTAAATAATGAAGTAGCTGACTACTTATCCAAACGCGAAGAAGAAGAGCGGCGATTGGGGCGTCGGCCAGCGGCTATGGCAGGCTAAAGGGCGGGCGGCGTGCGCGGCGACAGGGTCCGGCGTCGGCCGGCGAGCGTGGCAAGCGAAGGGGACAAGCGGCACGTGCAGCGACGGGGTCCAAATTCGGCCAGCGAATGTGGCAGATGAAGGCACAGGTGGCACGCGCGGCGATGAACTTGGGCGCCACGCCCGCGTCCCTGGCTGGCGCGGTAGTGACAGCGCGCGTGGGGCAGAGGGGGGTGGGCAGGAGCGGACGGCAAACGGGCGAGCGAGGGCGCTGAGGCCAGATAGGGTTTAGCGGCTGCTTTTTATATAGTGGCGAGAGATGGGTCTTGCGGGCCACGCGAGATAGGCCAACTGGTGGCCGGTGGGCTGCTTTCTCGTTTAAGTTAAATTGGTTTAAAAACGGAATTATTTTAACGAGATCTAGTCTAAATGATCGGAAAAACTATCTACTTGTTTTTATCTTGTTTTCTGTTTTTATTTTTCTATGTTTGCTCCGTTTCATTTACCAATTTCAAAATCAAAAATGAACGAGAAAATTTAATTAATTCGAAACGAGATTTTGCGCTCCCATTCTTATCCCTATTCGAGACCTACCACCTTGCTCCTACCGTTAGGACACGACTTCGATGTGGATGTTTCTGTCTTTGTTTTTGGTGCCTACTCCCACCCTACAGCGTGCAGCTAGCGTCTCCATGCGGATATTTTGATCCGTAGGCCGCAGTTCACTGTTCTCTACTAATGGAACTCTTAATTACGAACCTGAGACATCCTTTCCTGGAGTACATTTGATTTTGGACAAGTTTGATAGCGACACGATGCGACTCTTTACCATGTCAAACTCACACAGAAACCAGCAAATGGCATCAACAAGGAATCTTACCAGGAGTACGAACCACGGCACACAGACTTCCACTGAGACATCATGATGCTCCGACTGAAATTTTGTTCGAGCAGTAAGACCTTCGGTCACGTCACCTGACGGGAGTATCGAAACGCCGTCTAGAAACCCGGCAAATCCATCCCGTTGATTGGAACAGCAGGAAAGGACTGCAGAAACATGCTCGATCCCGGAAAATAAAATTTTGAATATATTTCACTGTTGAGTCTTTTCAACGCTCCAGGTCCCAGAGGCACAGACCACTCGGCTGACTCTGCATCGCCTCACCTCGTAGCCGATCTGCTCGGACACTCCAACTCTGCAATTCTTTCAAATCACCTTTTCTCCGTAGCAAATGCTCGGCAAACAGACAAGAACTCCAGTGAAAGTGCCAACCTTTGCACGTCCAGCGACAACGGACGGATGGATGGAGCGAGAGCAGACTTCAGAGAAAGAACCATCTGCAGGTCGAGGGGTGCATCGCATCCGCAATGAATGGTGGAGCAGCCAACAACTGAATCCAGAAGGGAAACCCAAACTACTCGTAGAAGCTTTGCCTTCAATCAGCATCAGATCACACCATGACACCTCCCATGTGGTATGCGTGCAACAAAGGCCATCGCAAACGTCCTCCAGGACTATTAAAAGGTCCAGCTGGAGCTGGTAACGGAGAAACGGTCCTCATCTCGATCTCAACTGTTGGGTGCACGACGAAACCGGCCCGGAAATCATGTCGCGAGCGTTTGTGCGGACACGAGCCGCGAGTAACGGCGGCCGTCGTTGCACGCGGCGCGGTGGGCGAGGGCGCGCGCTGCCAACGGGAAGGAGCCAAAAGCGAGCCCAGAAACCCGGCAAAAACTCACTCACTGTTGGGTGCTGTCAAGGGACCTACGCCCACACAGGCATGTTCCTCTCATCTCATCTCCAGTCGATTCACTTTTACCTCGTCGTCGCCACCAGCTTTCACCGCCCAATCCGGGCGGGGACTGGGGAGGGAGGCCCCGGCGAGAGCATCATCAGCGACACTGTGCGCCAGGACACGAGCAACAGCTAACTGTCAATGGAGGCGCTGCGGACGCCGGCCCCATTGCCTACGGCTGCCCCCTTTTACCCGTTGGAGGAAGCGGTGCGACGCAGGAGTCAGGACCAGGCTCGACGGAAGGGAAGGAAGAAGACGTGTGCAGATTAATTTGGTGATTACCAGTAGGAAGATCAAAGAGTTTGGATCGTCTCGCTCGTCCTGTGGCGCCAGTGCTGGAACAGTGCCGTGCACCCATGCCCGCTATGCACGGGAGAGAAACGGCAGAGTTCTGGTCCAGTTGTCGATCTTATCTAAGGATGCAGCACTTGTGCAGCAATTGAAGGATTGAATGACGCCTGATGCCTTCAAATCTCATGGAGCTGTTAGTAGTATCAATGAACGTACTCCATCAAAAGGAAGAATATTGTCTAAGGGCCCTTTAGCTCATGATTTTTAATCAGAATTTGAAAAGCTCTGACAAACGCTGTTTTTAAAGAAGTGTTTTTTATCTAATTTTGTGAAAAACTAAGTATCTAGAGTTGAAAAAGTAGCTTCTTTTAATTCTGTAAAGTGATTCTCTGTTGCGATTAATAAAAAAAATCACTTTCAATCACAAAATCAATTCACAAAAAAATTAAGAATAAATCCATATAATCTATCAAGAGCTAGAAGCTCAACCAATAGCCCTAAATGTGCATAGAACTTCAGTCTAAGTTCAGTATAACAATACGGTGAAGAAATTCACATGACTAAAGCTAATAATTCCTTATGCATTGGAGTAGCAAGATTACGTAAGGCAAGAAGATCTAAAGCGTCAGTGTCTACTTTTTTGCTCCAGCTTTCAGTTCCTTCGTCACTTCTCCTATTGATAAGAGGACCTATCCTATGCATTTCAGCGTGACGGCATGCAGTCCAACTACAACTACTGACCCTTGGATGGAGATCAGATGGCAGGGAGCAGACCTCTGAACTGCAGCAAATCTACTGCTGATATCTACTGTAGCATCGCAGCTGAATTGAATGGATGAGATTGCATTCAATCTTAACTTGCAGTTGCAAGATTGGATCTCAGGCATTGCCCCTCTTCAACCCAAAATTAACATCTCCATCGCTCCATCTGCGTGCAAAGGCAGCAACGCTCCCCTGAACCAACAGTAAGGGCGCAAGCTTTGGTAGTGCTCCTAATCCAAGCCCGACATATGGCCCCATGTCAGTATTCCACTGGCACTGCGGACACACATTATAGAGCTGTTGTCAACCTTGCATTACTACTGGTGATCAAATAAAATCTCACATGGGACCGTAGACATGCAATACCTGGAAATGGTAACGATTCAAGGGACCTTTAATTAGTTGTTGTTCCTATTAATGCACGACTCAAAGTACGGCTATTTAATGGTGTCTTGAAATAAATAGTGCCAACTAGTAACATTAAGCTTCTTGTCCTGGCTAGCAAGAAATTTTGGCATCTCTATGGAAACAAAAGTGACAACCTAATGGATGGTACCATCTTGGTGGCTTTAATCCTTAAGACTAGTCCGCTAACAATTAAACTCCCTCAAGTATGGTTTCTCGGTACATAGAAATTTGCCAACCGCAAAGAAAAGGATACATTTATTCACAAATAAAATCTGCAAAATGGTTTGTACTGATAAAATTGCTGCTCACTGGAGCGTGGTGTTCCCTCTTTTCCCTTCACTTTTCTGATGCAGGTAGCAATATAGTACTACTTTTGTTTTTTTCTGCCGAGTCCAAACTTCGAAGCGCGCACGCAGCCAGCCAGCCAGCCTCCCGTCGCAGAGGCGACCGAGGACCACGTCCCCGTCGTCACTTCATTCCGACGGGATTTCGTGCCCTCTCCTCGTCTCTCTGCCCTCTGCATTGGACGGACCTCGGCCCAGCAAGGAAACGTAAACGTGGCGAGGTCGAGCTCCCCGCTCACCCCGTATTTTGTTCCGTTTTATAAAGTGTTTTGAAGTTGAGCATGTAAATTAAAAAATTGAAAAAATGTGAGATATTTAAAAAAATAAAATAAAGATGTATTTAAAAGAGAAAAAATATCTCAAAAAATAATAATAAATTATAATTTTAAAAAAATTTAAGAAGTTCACTTATAATTTGAAACGAAAGTAATAGTACAATTTTCTCCACTCGGTACCACCTCCCAAAAGGTGCATGTGGGTCCTGTGGATAGCCTGGAACACTGGATTAACATTCAGAATTCGAAATCACGATATCCGATCTCAACCCTTCTCAACAAATTTACATTTCAAATAAAAATTCAAATTTCAAAATGTACGTTCAAACCTTTTCAATGAAATATTGTGAAATAAAAAAAATTCATTTGAAATGTTTTGAAAAGATTTGAATTTAAGAAGATTTTGTAAAATTTTATTCAAAAATCAAAACGCCCAAATGAATTTTTCTCCTTAATTAGTTACCTGTTTGGTAAAATTTATATAATAAAATTATTTCGAATTTGAATTTGAGCCCAAAATAAAAGTTGTTACTTTTCAAAAGTTTTACCCGCCTGCCTAATTTCAAAATTTTTAGAGCTCGAGAATTGTGGAATTCGGACTAAAACAGAGAGCAGTGCTGAAATATCAAAAATCAGGGAAATAGAAAAGGAAGCCGGGCCCGTTTGTCAGCTGCACTGTTGACTCTCCCCTAACCTCAGCCTCCAGTGCACGACTCTCTCTCTCTCTCTCTCTTTGCCACCGCACGGTCCAGGTGTCCAGCTCCGCTCGGCTCTCCTGTGCATGCAGGACACGACACCGTGAGCGTGTCTCCAACCTACTGACGAGCCTTCACTACCCCCCTGCCAGCCCCTCTCCTCCGTGACTCACTCTCTCTCGTGCGGTCGAGCTCGGACGCACATCCAGCGCCGCCGTGGAGCTCCCAGTCCAAGCCGCCTTCCATTCCCTAACTCGATGAGCAGTAGCGCCTCTCCCCACTACAACTGCCCGCAAGCTCCTTCCCTCTTTCCCTGCCATAAGCCGCACCAATTCGAGCTTTTCTCCAAATCCGTCGAGCTCTCGGAAACACCGTGATTCCGACCAAATCGGTGAGCTCCGGTGAGCCTCTGTCCCTTGGTAACATGTTCCCAGCCCCTGGCATCTTCGTGCTCCTCCTTAATGAGTCCTCGACTGGAGATCGCGGTCACTTTTGCAGGGAACCAAGGTTCGACCGCCGCCGGCCGCGGGAACGAAGTCCACCTCATTGGTGCCGACCCCCTGCAGCCACTTTCTACGTTGACAACTCGCTTGCCGGCCTTCCCCTCGTCGCCCTAAAGCTCCACGAGCAGGCCCCCTTGGCCGTCGTCCACCACAATGCCACTGTGACCTTGCCGAACGTCACGCCGCACCATTCCTCACCGCCGACCTATTTTCGGTGAGCACCCCACTGAGGCGACCACCCCTTCGAACTCCTTGAGTCGTGTGGATCATCTTGGTACTAAAGATGTCGTTCGAGACCGCCGGCAGCCATCCCCCAGCGGGTGCCGCCACCGCGCCGGCCGTCCTGGGCGCCATGGCCATGGGGCCGAGCTTCCCTTCGCCGAGATCTTCTGCGCCCTTCGGATCCGGTGTGGCCGGCGCTGTGCCCCACCATGTGGCCTCCTTCTCTGGGCTGGGACCCCAAGTGGGTCGTTTCTCTGTTGCCCAATTGGAGTAACCAGCCCCGCCGGCTGGTTTACTTTTATTATTATTTTGAATTAATTTATTTAAGTGCTAGAAAACGATTTCAAGTTGTAAAATTCGTAGAAAATTCATTCTAACTCAGAAAATTGTGAAATAAATTTTGTTAGGATCCTCTCAACTAGAAAAATATTCTTAAGCTAATAAATTTTCATTTTTATGCATTAAAATAATTTATTTAATTCAGATCACCCAAAACTTTATTTATGCATTATCATTATTCTTTGACATGATAAAATCTTGAAAAATTCACTTTTTTGTTTCTTTAACTAAACTTTATGCTTTAGAAAAAGTTCATATTTATTTGCATCAAAAATAATTTTATAAATAATTTATTGTGTTTAATTTATTATAAATCTATTTGATTTCAATAAATTCTGAAAATTTGTCAAAAGTTAGTTTATAATCTCTCTGTTATTATTGAAAAACTCAAATTATACTTTACATTTTTAAAAACTGTTTTATATGGATTTTATAACTAAAATTTCTGGTCATCTTTTGAAAGTAAAAGACTATCATCGCATGTGATTTAAATTCAAATCTTTGACTTTTATAGATAAATATAATTCAATTCCTTGCATATCATTTCATATAGGACCGAAGTTGCCGAGTAAGAATTCGATGACGTTCTGTTTGTCTAAGATTCTAACTTTGAGCAAAGCCCAAGAAAGCCCTGGTGCATTAACCTTGTTTTAATTGTTTTATATTTTATCATAATATAATATATAAATTATGTACTCTGCATTTGGTTTCTAGGAGTTGATTGAAACCGTAGATTGCATAATATTACCCTTTACCTATGTTAGTGTTCTTGGTACCGGTATCGCGATATAGAGCTAGGCTATGAGTTTTAATTAATGGTACAAGTCGAGTGATTATTAACTTCACTCGCGAGAGCTATAGGTTTTACCTCTAGTTCAAAAGTATTACATGATTTGATGAAGTTGGATTATAAGATTACAACAAATGATAAGTTGAGACTGAACAGAGAAGTATAGGTTACCAACAGAAAGAGAGTCTTCTATGTCGTAGACCTATCTGTGTCGATTAAGGACCGTATCGTTTTCGGACCAATTGAGTAAGTTTGAACAATACTGATTACATACTAGATATATAAGCTCTAGAAAACTGATGTAGCCCAATGTGCGTAGTGACTGCACGTAACCAAAGCTCTCTTTTGAAGATGATTAAAAGAGAGAGCTTTGGGGCTAACTATAGATAGATCCGGTGAGGTTATCGCATAGAGGACCAGTGCTCGAGGGAGGTGAGCATCGGACAGGTACTATGTATCATTGATGTGAAAAGTTGTCACGTACGACTTTCTAGAAATGTGTATGTGTCGTGTAATCAAATTTGTCCAGCTGAATGTAAATCGATTTTAATTGCTACCTCTCACAGTAACGAGTACCACTTGTCTCAATACGTCACATCGTAGTTAAGAAGTGAAACAAGAGTGAAATAAAAAAGTATTATGGTTGTTGGATATGAATATTATAAATTATTTGGCAACTATGATTATGATAGTTGATAGTGCAAATTAAATTTATATTCTGTTACACTTAATCTACTGCTAAAATTTGAAAGTAAAGATCCACTTTTAGTGCTAATTTTTGTAAACAGCTATTTCATATGGGTCAATTTTATCATATTGTTTAGAGTTGACTGTAGTTGGTCATGTTGACGGTTAAAACTTACTGAGCATTTAGATGCTCAAAGCGTAGCTCTTTGTTTTTTTTTCAGGTTCTCTCTCTCCTTTGAGCCAACTGACAGAAGCGACTCTCGAGGTAGATTTATCCGTTGAAAGCTCTCCGTTGAAAGCCCTGCTTGTCGCGTTGAGCTGTTGTGTGTTGCTAGAAGATATATCGTATGAGCTCGATGCCATCTTATATTTAGTATTTAGAAAAACTTAATAGTTTAACAAAGTGAATGTTTTGTCACTTTTAAATCTAGTGTTTTATAAATTTAAATAATATTTTGTTTTATATTTTATCATGTTTAAATTATATTGTTGATAGTCACTGCATCGAAGGACACTCAATAAAATATTTTGGTGTATCAATCGCCTCTCTACGGCGGTCTGTCACAAGAATCACGCGCACGCGCACAATGGCCTTCCCTCGCCTCGCCCTCTCTCTTCAGACAATGTTCTGGAGAGGCTCCAAAAGTGATGTTTTTAAGTTTCTAACGAGATGAGAGGGAACGAGACAGAGAGAGAGAGAAAGCTTGTGTTGCAATACTGTACAGTAGGAGTACTATATTTTTCCGTTTTCCCAAATGCCACAGCGGTGGGGCAGGGAGGAAGAGGGCGTCAAGGAGGGAGGAGACGACCCAGGCCACACGGCCATGTGGTGGGAGTGTACTCCTACAAGAACCAGACAGAGAGCGGCGTCGTGAGAGGAGCGGCTCGCACAGGCAGAGGAAGAGGGAGGGAGGAGCCATTCTTAAATGCGGGAGAGAAGCAGCAGTGCCTTCTGCAACGGCTCGAGTACCACCATCACTCCTGCTTCCCGTCCACTCCCCTAGCCGCGGCCTGCTGCTGTGCCCCTTCCCCTCCGTCCACCTCTTCTCCCCCTCCCTGGTCTCGCGGCCAACTTGCACACAGTTCTCCTCGGGCAGAATGACCAAAGATGAGGAGTTCAAGCTGGTCAAGATCCAGGTTCGCCTCTCTCTCTCTCTCTCTCTCTCTCTCTCTCTCTCTCTCTCTCTCTCTCTCTGTGCTGTGTGCTCGAGCGAGGGCTGGACAGTTGTTCCTACTCGAGGGCTCCGCGTCGTCTCAGGCGACTGCACCCACCGCCCACCACCTCCGGCGGCCGCCGCCGGGCGCCGAAATCGGCGTCCGCTCTCAGCTTCTTCCAATTCTAGAGCTCTGGATCTATGTGCTGCATTGTGCCTGCAACTTCTTTTGCATTCATCAGTGGATTTTTCTCGCTGCACAGTTAATGAGAAGCTCAGGTCGGCCGACCGTAATAACTGTTCTTGGGCCTCGTTTGCTCCTTGCAGAACCATGTACTGAAGGTGAACATACACTGTGACGGGTGCAAGCACAAGGTGAAGAAGCTGCTTCAGAAGGTTGAAGGTACTGCCGCTGCCCCTCTCCCTTTCTCTCTGTCTCATGCACACAGCCTCTGTCAGTTATTTTAGCTCTCCACCTTCTTTGCTTCCTACGGAGGAGTGCTGTTCTAGTGCTCTAGAGGATGCTACTTGTGTTTGCCCTCTTTTTTTTTTTAATATCAAAGGTCAAAGATCAATAAGAAGGGATCTGAAAGCTTTGTCCACTTGCATCTGAAAGCACCCCCCATGTCTATAGCTAAATTCATTAACACGACAAGAAATCTCTGCTTTTCTTGTATGATGGTGCATTTGATGTTGAGACCAAATTCAGTTTACTAGCAGTAGTGGAGCTTGAAGGAAAAATAAGAAGTGCTAAGATTGGCTCACCAGTTTGGGTTGTGATCTGCATGGTCACTGAACTATGGTAAACAGCTAAAAAGCATGCTCAAACCTGAAACCTGCACCTCAGATTGAGGTGAAATTATTGTCAAGCTCTAAATGACTGGCCGAAAAACTCTAGATCACACCCTCACTCGCTGCACAAGCCAAAATCTTGTGATTCGTAATCGGTGGGTGGTACAGTTCTACGTAATTACAGTAGCTCACGAGCAGCCTGTGACATCTCTGTGGCATCTAATTGCAGGCGTGTACTCCGTTTCCATTGATGTGGACAACCATAAGGTCTTGGTGACTGGCGATGTGGACTCTGACACTCTGATCAAGAAGCTGGCTAGAGGAGGCAAGCATGCAGAGCTGTGGTCACAGCAGAAGGGCAACGGCAACCAGGGCCACAAAGGCAACAACCAGCAGAAGCAGCAGCAGCAGCATCAGCATCACCACCACCAACAGCAGCAACAGCAGCAGAAGCAAGTTGTCAATCCAAACAAGGATGGCAACAACAAGAACAACGGTGGCCAAAAGGATCAGGGCAAGCAAGGAGGAGTTGGAAGCCTCATGCAGGGCCTTAAGGCCTTCAAGAACCAGCACACCAATAAGCATCAGTTCTCTGAGCTCAGCTCAGAAGAGGATGATCTGTATGATGACGAAGATGATGAATTTGATGACTATGACGAGGAGCTTCGCTTCCTTGGGGAAAAGATGAGCCAGCTCGGTTTCCACAGTAACAACCACCAGAACAAGAACGGGAACAATGGCAATGCCAACGTCAAGAAAGGTAATGGTGGCAATGGAGCCAATCACCACCAGAACCAAAAGAATGCAAATATGATGAACATGGCAGCAGCAAATGCCAAGGTGGGCAGTGGTGTCCAGAACCAGAAGAATGTGAATATGATGAACATGGCTGCAGGCAATGCCAAGCTAGGAAGCGGTGCCGAGAGGAATGCTGCCGCCCTCAATGGCATGTTGGGACTGAGCCATGGCCTGGGAGCAGGCAATGCCGCACCTGGCCTCCAGGGCTACACAGGCTTCAACCACCCTTCCTACACTCCTGCCGGCTATGGAGGGATTCAACAACAACACATCCAGCAGCAGCAGAACAGTCTTATGGCAAGCATGCAGGGATACCATCACCCAGCTGCAACTGCGGCGATGATGAACAATTTTAGGGGACTGAACAACAACATGATGATGATGCATCAACCCCAGCAGCAGCTGCAGATGTACCATCCGTCTCATCAGATCAGCCCTTACACAGGCTTTTACAACCCTTACAACTATTACTACCATTCCAGCAGCAGCGGTTACCCATCGGCGAGCAATGGGGATGTGGAAACCATGTTTAGCGACGAGAATACCAAGAGTTGTGTTGTCATGTAGGGTTGCTGCTGGAATGTCATGATCTAGAGGTTGGTGATGAAGCATGGAGGTGATGCTGCCCTGCTACCAGTTTTTTTTTTTTCGCTCATTATTTTACTGCTAGTATGTTTCCCTGTATCAAGGATGAATCATGGTGTTGACTTAGATGTGTTGTTCAAAGTAGGGGCACTTCAGAGGGTGATCAAACAATGTAACGTTGCCTTTTCTGCCTAGTGCTTTGCCCTGACTGGCTTCTTACAATGTGTATTGTATATTGTATATATTTGGCGTTTGTGGGTTTGGAATTCTATGCTATGGCACGTGATTGGTGATCATGGCATAAGGCTTGCAGTGGAAGGTTAAACAACTGTTGTCAGTCAACATTGGGGGTGATGTATTACTGGCAGAAATTGTCCCACGCCATCCAAACAGATGGTCAAGACAATTGAGTGGCATCCATGTGAAAGAAGAAACGTTAACTAGTTAATTAAGTAGAGAGAACGTTTCAAGTCCTGACACCCTATTTCAGGCTGCACAATTACCATAGTAGCGCTCTAGGTGGAAGACAAAGACCGGAGAAGTAATGCAAATGGAGATTAAGGACGACACCTGTAGCACTGTTTATCAAGAGACTTCCATAGATGCGGTTTTTCTCTAAAGCGAAATGCGAGCCTGCAAAACCAAGATCCCAACCATGATCAAGTTTCATGATAAAAGTGTATGCTGCTAAAGGTGGTTTAAAAGGAATGCACATCATAATGGTTGTGGCTCCCTTCATGAACGCATTGGTCCCTAACCAAAATAAATTCTGATTTTGTAAGCTCCTGTGAGCTTTTCTAATTTTTTTTTTAATTTCTCCTCGGTTCTTTTTCCCGATTTTGCCAGACTGCAGGACAGAAATCATATTACATCCAGCATATATAGACAAGAGGTAAGTGTTGATAAAAAAACCATAAAAAGCTGGTACTGAGATTGTTATAGGTGGTTTAGCACGTCCGACCTCCCGGTATATACCTACAGATTAAATCTTGAGCAAAAGGTGGAATCCACCGGCCTTGCTCGGCAATCCCTCTATATTCTTAAACATTCCATGAACTTTTTCGTGTACAGTTTATCCAGTTTTAAAGTAGTTAGTTAACTGTACGAACTACAAAGGCTAAACGTTTTGTATATAATTTTCACAGTAGGCAGTTCCCCACCTCACCTTTTATAAAGAATGTACAAGATTCTCGGGAAGTGAAATTGATAGACAAATAGCTTCTTTATTCTTTCATGGCTGTATAGTACAGAAACATTTGCAGGGAGCGTGCTGCACGCACGTCTGCAGCTGCGAGGTCAACTGATGCAAGATCCGGATGGATATTATATACTATATCTTTTATATCAGCAACTGTAACGCAAGGGATAGACAACAGAGTAACCTGCGAAACGAAAACTCCATTAACTGTAGTTAAACGCGAGGGTAAACAAAGTTCTAGATATGTATTCACGTGCAGCAAATTCATCAAAAAATAAAAGGGCAGGGTAATAAGCAGATCGACCCAATAGATGCTGCATAAATTCGCAGCCCAAATTTCCACCAGACTAATGGTCCTGAAGCAAAATGGTTGAGGACAGATTACAGAACCATATGCGGCCACCATACAAGCCAAATCCGGGTCACCGTTCCGTTTCCTTTCCGTCTGAGATGTAACCGGAGCTCCTCTTGCCGTATTGATACCCAGCACGCTAACTTTGTGGAAAAGAAGTTTTTCCTTAACCGAAAAGATGATGGAGACACTAAAGTAGGACTAGTACAACATGTTAGTGTGGTTGAGATAAAGCTTTATCTCATTTGGGTCAACATCTATCGTTTGCACAGACATGCATATAGTGTGCAAGTACTCCAATGTCCATGTGAGACCCACGTACAGCAGACCTCTCAGCGAGGCAGAAGCAGGAGGGACCAGAACACAGGAAGCAGTGGACAAAAGCTGGAGCCCAGCTGAGGGCATGGAGAGCCATGCACAGTGAACTATTAACACAAAAGATCATCTTTAGCCTTTAGCTGGCAGCTTTGCTAGGAGTATATCGCAATGAGAAATTGTTGCTTGCTTTTAGTACAAGGGATTATGATGACGGGAGAAGCATGTAAAGTGAATAAACCTGCTCAACAAAGAGGGGGCTTTGAGAGACGGCAAGCCTGCACAGGATCACCATTGGGCAAATGCCTTTTTGACCTGCTGGTGTGAAGCACAGTGGAATGGTGCTTGCAACTACCAAGAAAACTTGACCCCTGCGAGGTGAACAAGCAAGCAGAGGACCATTGGGGGAAGTGATGAGATTATTTATGGAATGCGACATTCACCTCAACAGGGCTAGGCTTTTGATCCGGAGGATCAGAGCTTTGATATGTGAGTGATATTTCCAGTTGTATACTGGTAAATTACGAAATTTGGGCAGTTTAAGCACTATGGGGACTGTCGGGATCACGTACCCCGGGTACCTAACAGATCGCTCAAACGAGAGAAAGTCGAGGGTCGGATGACACGGGCTCCGACCCCTCCGCAACGATCTACGACGGCTATCAAGGGCGCGAAGACCCCGGACCCTGAAGATAACACCCGGGAGCGACCCCCAGAGGGCAGGTACCGCGTTATGGCACATTAACTCCGGGGATCAGCTGCCATCCGTCCCGACGAGACAGGACGAGGTTCACCAAGGCGACACTCCAGCAGAAAGCTGCGACGACTGCCAGACACGATGGGTCAGCGCTGTAGCTAGCACAGCGACGCCGGACAGGCATCATGGTACCCGCCGACATGCCCGACGTGACGGGTCATGAACGCGCCTGGACGGAACGAAGTAATGTCCACAACGACGGGTGGGTCCACCTGTCGGCGAGACGGCAGGATTTCGTAGGACCCATTGCATGTAACCTCGGGGCTCCCCCTATATAAAGGGAAGCCCGGGGAGCGATAGAAAAAGAAGAACACACAGACAACAGACCCCGATTTTCCTACACCCAGGGTTCCCCCGCGAAGAGAGGCCCCCGTCTTGTAACATTATCCTCGAGATAATCCGCCCCCTGGACGTAGGGTATTACACCACCCGGGTGGCCCGAACCAGGTTAAAAATCCCCCTGAGTCTACCTTAGATTTGGCCATATCGAATCCGAAGGCACACCATCCTTCACGACCGTATATTTACTGTGCCGATGGTCAGAACACCGACAGGGACCTTACCTGTTGGAGGTACTTCTAGAATAGTAATGTAGTATATCGCCAATGAAATACAGGGATCTAAAGAAGCTCAGTTAAAAGTCGGCATTAAAAGCTTCACAATATAAAAACTTTAGTAGGGTAAAAAAAAACCTTGCCCAACTGCAGCAGTAATTACCTTATTCAATTGACCAAGGACAACCTATCATGACAAAAACACTCCTAGTCCAAAACTAGTGAACAGACCTTGGTTTAAAGTAACACACCTTTTGTAATTAACAAACCATAGATGAATCCTTGATGTACACTTTCTGTTCATCATTACTAATGTATACTTTGTTTTAGCTTTATGAAGGTGAACATGAAACCTTATGTTCCTCACTGAGACTAGTTTGCAGGCCTACAAAACATCATTAAGTTGTGAAGCTGGCTTACTAATCATTCTGCTCACTTCTAATTGTTTTTCTAGCTCTGGTCACGTGAATTAAGGAGAAATTAAAAGGTATGGAGAACAGGAAACAAGGGGGGAGAGAGAGAGGTATTGGGAGTGAGAATGGCATATTGTGGAAAGAATTTGAATAATAGAATGACAATTAAAAGTGAATGGAGGGAGTACAATACTAACATAGGAAACTTTCGTAGATGCTTTTCAGGCCAACCAATGTCATTTCAGCAGAAGCAGTGAAGTAAAGAACTTAGTTGCTATATCACCCAACAGCAAGTTGGGGTAGGCTAAGATGAAATACATAAGAACCAGAAAAAGTAGAAGGAAAGTAAAAGCAAGTTGGGTTAGCCTATTAGTTGCTACTTCACCGCTTAAAAAATGATTTGTTGCCCATGCTTCCAGAGAATTAAGAAATCAACAGAACGAATCCTATAATATTGTTTAATTGCCATTAAATATGGGTGTAGCCATACAGAGACAAGATGGGAGCATAAAATAAAGATTGACTACAAGAGGAGGGGGGGCACTCACCTAGCCACCTGCATGGTCCAGCGAGAAGCTTCTGTTCCTTCGCACTTCCCGAAATGTAAACTGAACCAAAGCAGGTAAACTATTTCATTTTACTCCTTCACGATCCCATAGTGCTCCAGATCATATAGTAAATTATTTGATAAAGCCCGAGCTTTTGCAAAAAAAAATTACCAAGCATAGTCTACACACTATGTAGTACTCCATCCGTCCTAATTTACTTGTCAATTTGGGTCTAGACACAAAAATTAAGAAGAGGTGGAAAAATTGAAATGTACTGAAAGGAGGTGAGAGATAGATATAGAGATATTGTGGGAATAGAGAAAGGTGTCTTGGGAAATGAGGATGGCAAGTAAATTGGACAAACATGAAGGCTCTAGGATGACAAGTAATACAGGACTGAAGGAGTACAAAGTGCAGAGGAACCATACAGCAGTTTGGTGACATCATTTGTCAACGAAACATTTTGACCAAAATCTGTAATCATCTCCAGCTTCTTTGGGTGTCTCATTGGAATGACAACCTGATTCAGCTAAGCATGATAAGCATGATAAACAATCAAGGTTGAGCAACTTTGGATCACTTCAGAACAAAATCAACATTTTACCTTGCCAGTGTCCAATCTATCAAACATGGTGTAGTGGAATGATAGCATCAGTCTTCAGAATATAGTTAATATCAGCAACAACATAATTACTACTCAAAATGTTGGGAAATCTGGTACTTCAAATTCCAACATCCAAACATGTTATTTTGGCATGGATCTGAAATTACTGTATAATCTTTCGAGCATATATTCATGATATAGAAGAAAACAGCAAGTTGGAAACACACACCTCACCTCTGCATGCAACCAATAGTAAAAAGAAATAAGCAATCTTAGAACAGCGCAAGGAAAAAAAAGAAGGCAATACTCTCATGCTGCATAACCTACACCCAAGAACAGGGCAAGTAAAAATGTCCTGTGGAACTATTTCTTGTGAATTAAATTAATAGTTCAGCATGATGCCAAAGGGAAACAGATGTAAAAAACTTCTAGTGATTTAGATATACAAGTCTGCAATGTAAAACCTGACCTCCATAACCCTCAGCGCCAATATCAAGTCAACAAGTACAGCCACAAAGCTATAATACTATAGCAGATTCAACTCATGTATTGTGAATCTTTGCAAGGACCCTAGCCATTGGCCAAATACAAGGGAGCTATGCGAAAGCATCAATTTCAGCAGATCACCCCCCTGGTTTCAAGCTGTAAATGACAATTGAGGAATAGTATCAAATCTGATGATATGTGTTACAGGCTCTAGATAAGCATCAAGTCAGATATGATTTGAAGACTAAATTCTCATCACTCGAATGTAAATGCACAGAACCCAAGGTATCCAAATAGACTAATGAATTCATATATGCTTTTCATGTTTATGCCATCATATGCAGCATATTAATTCCCAATAGTACTATAAACATACATCTAATTGCCAAGGAACCTAGAAGATAAGTACATTGCAATTATCTCAGCTCAGCGTCTATCATTTTTCCTCTTCCTGGCTTGTGCTTTCTGCCACTTTTTCCTTGACACCAACTTACTCTTTGGTTTTAACTTCAGCTCTGGAGAAAATTTGAAATTAGGGTCCCTCATACGAGCCTGTATATCCTTAAAGAACTGTATATTGAGCTTTTTTGGTCCACCCTCCCGCAACTCTGCATATTCAGGTCCTGAAACAATGTTCTCAAATGCACCAATCAGGATATCTATATCTGTAACAACATCAAAAACATTAATGTAGCGCCCATCAGGTCCTTTTTTCAACTTCTTAAGAGCATTTTCTACAGCAAGTTTTCTGGCTTGCTTTCCTGGAGATAGCTCTGGTGGTTCATTTTCAGCTTTCAGCAATTCTGAGATCGTACGATATTTTGGTGACTCATCAAATTCAAAAACCTTATCAATATAGGAATCGCTCCTTTCATTGGGGTGTGCCTCAGCAGGAATGTCATCATCATCATCGTCTTCACTGCCACTCCAGAGAGTCATATCGTCTTCATCACTCTCAGGGCATATGCTTCTTAACTCATCACTGTCATCGGCATCAATAAGATTTGCATTTTCCTTGGCTTGTCTCTTCACTTTCTTGATTTCTCTCTCTAATTTTGAATCATTCTCTTTATCGTCATCATCATCATCCTCACTACCTGTCCACAGACAATCCTCCTCATCAACATCCTCTTGCCAAGCTTTTCTAAACTCTTTATCCCCTGGCCTTCTTTTGCCAAACAGATCATAGTGCGAGTTATCATCAGCAAAACATCGTGTTCCTGGATAAAGAAAATTCCTTCAGCTTAAACTGTACTACACAAAAGGTCATTGATCAATTGAAATCAATAAACAACATTATCATGGGCGAATGGCACAATTTGCGTCAGGATTCAATGACCATCTTGACACTGTCATGTGGAGATTCTATTAGACCAAATTACCAAGCAGTGGAAAATTTATGGCACCATACTGAACTCCATAATAACATATACTGGTCAAAATGATTAATAAAACTGTCACATAAATTCAACAACATAATATGCATGTGCATTCTAGGTATGCCCCAGGCATTTCAGTAGAAAAGGGTAGAACAAGGAAAAAGAGGGTGTAATATCCATTACATAAAAAAGGGGATATGGTTACAAGATGAAGTGGCATCTGAAACTTATAACTCACTTCTTTTCTTTTCTCAGTTGGTATATAAGCCCAAGGTTATTTATCTACACATACGGTTATCTTTTCCAAGAGGGACTGGGTACATATCCAATAGAGTAATTATTTCAGCTGCATATCATTTCTTCTGAACTTCAGTAAACACAATAATAAAACACACAATGTCAACATGCTTAGAACACTCAATGCCTACAGATGAACTGATTCAACTAAGCATATAACCTTTTTCTCAAAGACCTAAACTCAGTAAAAAGAGTTGGACGTTGTGACTACAGCTACAACCCCCAATCAACAGCCACGAATATGCAAATTGGCTACGACACAGTATGAATTGAACTAGGTAACATGAGTATGTCACGGTAGAGTAAAGATCAGATGGCACTAACACTTCCATTCGCTGGGTAACAGCGGCGGATTTGGCGGGGGGTCGGAAGGGGCTCGAGCCCCCCCTCAACTCGTGATTTTCATGGAGGTTTGAAGGGGAGAGGGGGAGGAAGGGGAGAAAAATGGAGGAGAGGGGGCTAAAAGAGAAGGAAGAGAGAGGAGCCCCTCCTCCTCACCGGAGCCCGCCGCTGCTGGGTAAACACAACAGTCCATCGCTACATACGAGAGTAGAGAAGAAAATGCACAAACACTTCCATTTGTTAAGCACAACAACTCCTCACTACTTTCGAGTGTAGAAAACACGAAACGAATCCGCACCTGGGGGCATCCGAATGAGTGGAGCTGACAGGCCGACGCAGCGCGTGATGGCCGGAGCCCGCGTAGGATGCATGGGAAGTCGCGCGTGGTGCCGGAGGTGAGGGAGAACGTGTCGGGTGAGAAGGCGGCGAGACATTGATGGGAGAAGGGCCCCTGAAACAACGACCGAAATGGAGGGAAACTGCGTCAGGACGGGCGGATACGGGGGCCAAAGTGGGTGGGAGGTGGCGGCCCCTATTTTTGCGCCGTTTGGCTCGGGGGCGAGACGTCCACCGGGCGAATATTCGCCCAGGTTCGGCAGCCGCGCCACCCCCCGAAAACGAGAGGACAGCGCCGCCCCCGCCCGCTCTGCGTCCACTCGCGATTGCTCGTCCGCGGCGACGACGAGATTCGGAGGCGGGGCGGCTCGGCGACGCGGCAGCAAGGTGGAACCGACGGCGGGTCGGCTCGGCGGTGGGGCAGATTCGGTGGCGTGACGGCGGGGCGACGAGGTCCCGTGCGCTCGCCTGTGCTCCCGTCGCTGTTCCGGACGCGAGCTGCGTGTGGCGGAGGAGAGCTGTGGTGGCGGAGGCGGAAGCTCCAGCGGAGGCGTTGCCCGTCTTCGAAGCTGCTGCGCGTCCGCTTCCAACCGTTGCTGGTTGCGGTCTGCCGCCAGGAGCTCGAGAGCTTTATTCGATAGTGGATGGCGAGGAGGGGATGCATCATTCCTTACCTGGTTGCGGTCCGCTTCCAACCTAGAACGCGCCCGGTGGGCGCAGCTTGGCGGAACGGCGCCCAGGAAGGAAGTAACGCTCGGCGGCGGGAACGGAGGGAGACACGCCGCAGCAGCAGCGGCAGCGCACTGCGCACGAGCGAGGAGGAGGAAGAGGCCGTGGGCCAGAAATGATGGGCCTTGTCGAATCAAAGCCTATGGGCCACCAAAATCTCGTTCCTTAGTTGTTTGTTTTCCTACGGATTTCCTTGTCTTCTGGTAGTAGAAAAATAATGAAACCGACTTATGAGAAGGACAAAGAAATCAGTGGAACTGGATTAATGCCCCATTCTGTTTTGCATTGAGCACATCGTTGGTATCGATTAACATAAATTGTTTCTTTTTTACTTTGTTCTGGGGTGGCTGTTACTTACAGGCCATAGCATCAACTGTTTCCCAGTGATTGTTGTCCTCGGTTTCTTGTGCGTTTTGTTTCGCGCTTAATTTTGTTGTATTTTGGAGAAGGCGTTTTTGTTATTAGTGTAGCCCTGCATCTGATTTTTTTTCCCCCCCGGGGCTGAGAATATAGCTAGCGATACTGATGTTAGCTTTGTTTTTCTATGCCCCTGAGTAATACTCCTACAAGTTTTGTTTGGGCAAGTTTGTAAATGGTGATTCTGTCACTATTGCATTGTATCAGACGGTTCGCAAGTGCTCCATAGCGCCTTCTATTGAGGCTTTGTTGCTACCTGAAGTTTGCATCACACTATCACTCGAGCTGTTCTCTTGCTATAACGTCTTACCACTTTGCTCTTTTGGATACACCAGTTCAGATATTAATTGTGTACTGTCTGTTTTCCTCTTTTTAATTCCGTGAGAATATGGAAAGTTTGCGACTAATTTGCGGGGAACATTCTCCTTTATACGAGGACAAAGTCATGAAGAGCAGGAGGTAATTAAGCTGTGCGGGCGGTGTGCTCCTGCCATATATTTGTCCGGTGCGCGGCAGCAGCTCAACGCCCATCTGATCATGCCCGTCAATCATACCCATCATTAGCATTAGCATTTCATCTCTTTCAACGCAGCGTTTAAATTCTGAACCGGGAGGTTGATCGTGCAACTGCTTTTCGCCGAGCCGTACAAAGAAATAATTCCTCGGCTTCAAAATATAAATATTTTAAAGTTTAGTCAATCAAATTTTTATCACTTTAAACTAAATATTAATTAGAAAATGACATAGTTTTGAATATAAAATTATATTTTTTATAAAACCTTATTTTATGTTGAATCTAAAAAATATAATTTGTATATGATAAAATATTGTTAATCTTTCTTTATTAATAATCAAAACTAAATTTAAAAATATTTACTGCCTCTATTCTTAAAATGACGTCACCGTTGACTTTTATAATCAACTTTAACAATTCGTCTTATTCAAAAAGTTTGCTCGAATGTGTAAAATTTTAAGTTGTGATTTAAATAACTATAATGATAAATCAAATTATATTATAATATATCAAAAAATTTTAATAAGCCGAATAATCAAAATTGAATTTAAAAATCAACGACGACGCCAATTAAAAAACGAAGAGAGTATATTTTAAAACAGAATACACAAAAGTTATGCCCTTCTTACAAATTTTGCCATTAACGATGCGACCTTGATACTAGAAAGCTAAGATTTGTGCCATGGCGTTAGCAGTTTGCGATGTTCCCAACCCGGCAAGCGATCTGGTGTCTGGTAACACCGACCTCGCAAGGAAGGTCGGATCAAAGTCCAAAGACAACATGACCTCGTCCTTATCAACAGCACACGAAGTTTAAGATTTAGTAGTTCTCCAAAACGGTTCCGGTTCTAATTTTTTAAAAAAGAAACTTTTACGACTTTGACTCTGATTTCTTAAAAAAGTTTGGTAAAACATTTCTTAAAATCTTCTATTGTATAAGATTAGATAACATACAAAAATATTACGTGAATGAAAAAAACCATCTTTTTATATAGCTTTTGGCTTCACTCATAACCCTTTCTTTAAAAAATAAGAAAAACAACTTCTACTAAAATTTACTAAAACCGTTTAGTATAATTTCAAATGAAACCAATCGAACAGTTGATGAAAAAACTCTACTCTCTTTATCTTTTTTATAAGTCATTTTGAGTTCGAGCACAAGAATAAAAAAAGTGAAAAATGTAAGATGTTTTAAAAATAAGAAAAAGAGAGATAGAGTAAAAATGTATTGGAAAGAAAAAAAATTATCTAAAAAGAGTGAGAATGACTTATAATTTAAAATTTTTTGAAAAGTTTAAAATAATTTATAATTTGAGATGAAGAAAGTACCGATCAAAACCTTACTTCAGCTCAACGTCCCACAGACATGAGCATTCAAACATGAACCAACGTTTTTGATTTTGTCTGAACCCCTAAATTGGTCAAGCCGGTTTGACGAAAATCGCAAAAATCGTAAAAATCGATCAAAAACTGCTCCAAATTGTTAAATCAAAATTTGAACAAATTGCTCTAGTCTTTTTTTTTTTTCAATTTATCAAACGATTTCACAAGTCTATCAACTAATTTCTTCGATTTTATCAGTTTTTTTCAAAGTTTAAAACCACCGGTTTAACTCTCAGCTTTACCTGTTTATCGACGATTTTACCAGTTTTTAGTATTCAATTTTTTTTAATTATTTTAAATTTTAAAATAAAACTCTAACATTCAATAAAATTAGATCGGATAAATTCTATCAAAAACTGTAAAAATCGATCGATTTGAAAGGATTTTGTAAACATTAACATGGCAGTTCGCGCTCACCGAGTAATAACCGGCCGTGCCGCCGTGCCCGGAACCGAACTCTCCCTCCGTCAGTATTTTCCTCGGTCCCCATCTCCTGTTTCGTGCTCTGTGCGACCCGTATTCCCTTTTCTTTTTCATTCTTTTCGTCTCCTCCGCAACTCGCCTCGCCCACGCCATCTGCTCGTCTCCTCCTCTGACTCACCTCTCCCTCGCCCGGTCCGTCTCTCACCTAGGGCACCCAGCCGCCTCGAGGCCGCTTCCTCTCGGCGCGACGATCCTGCCGCCGATCCCCGACGCCCCGATCGCCCAAGGTCAGTCCGCCCCGTCCCCAAGCTTCCTCCCCCCGGCTCCCTTCGCTTTCGACTACCCGGGGATCCCCGGCACTCGGACGCCCGCCTCTCGCCTGATCTTGGCGTGCTGGTTCGTTGATTGGTAACCGTTCGCCTAGCGCGTAGGGTACTACCCGCCCGCCGACGAGGTTGGCACCGGTGCTCCGATTCGTTCGCGGCGTGTGCTGTGGCCGGAGCCAGTGCCACTGCGGCTGCTGGTGCAGATTGGCGGCGCCCTGATGGGCGGGCAGCCGGCTTCTGCTGGATTGTTCGATGCTCTGCCGAGAACCAGATGGGTGGTTACGTGTTGGCCTCGATCCTGGCATATTCATTGCTTGCGGAGTTATGTGGTGCTTAGATTGTCCCTGCAGTAAGGTTAATGGCTTGTCGTGTTCAGGGGTTGTTCATCTCGTTAGGACTGGGAGAAGGTTGCCGTATTAGATTAGTAGAAACATCTGAGCGTTGAGCTTGACCACTATGATGCTGTGCTCAAAGATTTCGCTCCATGAAGTGTTGGATCCTGTTAGGGATACCTTTACTTTCTTTCGTTCCTGGTTGGTTCCTGCTTTTAATGTCAAATGTTGAATCCACATCTTATATATGTTTGTGTTTTCTTTTTAAGATTACAAATAAGCCTGCAACTTGTATCTGGTTCTTGCGCTGTAACATGTAATTATTTTCTTGGTTTGTAATTTTGAAGAATCAGTAAGCTCTGTTCCTAAGGTTATTAGAACTCTTGTTGATTCATCCTTTTTCCATGAAGCTGTAGAGCTCTAAATCATGTCAACACTGGATTATAGTCAGATGGGCTATTTAAATGATGTACACTGTAAGAGCTTCAAGAGCTGAATCAATACTAGCGCATATAATGACGAAGCCACATTGTGGCTTCTGGGTGCTCATGCAGTCACAAAAAAAAAAAGCACACTAAAATTAGTGAGCATTGACATATTTTTACCACATAGCAGCCCTCTCAACCTGTCAAGTATGCATCCTCAAACAAAATAATCTATTTGGTATAGATGTTATATAGTAATGCACCCCCACAAAAATTTCTGTAGCCTAGCCACTGAGTGTATCCCATTTTGATTCCATAGATGTGAGTGTGTTGTGGCACGCAACAGATAAAAGGAATTAGATAAGAGTTGGTTAGTTTGTTATTTTAAAGGTTAGGTTTGTTTTGGTTTGTTCCTAGTCGGTTTAGGGTTTGTTTCTAGGCTATAGCCCTATTGTCTATATAAAGCAGGTAGGAAATCCATTCATGGTAAGCAGCGAAGAAGTTATATCTTTCCAAGGTGGGGAAGATTACCTTCAGTTGTAATCGTGGCTGCGAACGTGTCCCAGTCCGGTGGTTCCTCTACCACAACAGAATGCCTAAATGGTATTGTTGTAGATAAATTATGTTGTTTCCATGTTAGCTGAGACAGTTAATTCCTTGTAGCAAAACTTAAAAATCAGCACAACTGACTAGATATTTCATCCTTTATTTACCATTATGTCCTGATGAAATTTTTGCATAAGGGTGCACACCTATATTGGTTTGAGCAGTTTGTAATGTTAGGTATATAAATGTTACAAAAATATGCTTTAAGTAAATAATATGTCATGTATGTACAAATAAATTACCCATAGTTTTTTTTCGGAAGAATCACGAATTAGGATTATTTTGATACATGTATCTGGTATAATATTATCCAATTTATTTGTAAGCATTCATTAATTCAGTCCCTTTCTCCGCATTCCAAAGAAATCATAGATTGTGGATGCAAGGAGTTGCAAATCATGTCCATTCCTTCTCCCAACTTCTGATGCTTCTTCTCCGTGCTAAGGAAAAGTTTAGTTTAAAAGTGACCATATCTGTTTTCTTATGTTATTTTTAACCTAGCTTATGTTATGTCCCAAGTTTCATTCGTAATCCCTGGGCTAATTTTGGGGCATATTCTATTTTTTCAGTTAAATAAAACGCCATTGAAGTGCTGTAAATCTGCTTTTACAGTTTTGAATTTTACAGTTTTTTTCAACCATGGAAGACCTATCAAACAGCTCAGCAAATATTGCCGAGCTTAGCCAGGAAGTTGAGGAGTCTAAGGATACTAGCGATCCTGCAGAAGTACCAGATGTTTTTATTTACAGAGAAGATGTTGTCAGCTTGAAATCAAAGGAGGATACCCGTGGATTAGTGTTGGAAGTTGCAGGGGAATATGACTCCGAAGGTAGTATCACTGATGATGAGGATGATGATGGTACTGATACTGAGGAGCATGACCGCAAAAATGTTAATGAGGCTGAAAAGGGTGGTACTGATAGTAATAATGCCAGTAATGGAGCTGAGGTTGACAGCCAGAGTACTTTGCCTGATAACAAAGTCCGAGTATTATGGATAGATGGCAGTGAAAAAACTGAAGATATTGATGATGTACTTGTTATTGATAGAAGTTTCCTTCATGGAGATCTTGTTGCTTCTGCCTCAGATCCAACTGGTCAGATGGGGCTTGTTGTGGATGTCGAGCTTGTCGTTGATTTGCAAGGTGCCAAAGGGGATATGATTAAATGTGTATCCTCTAAAGATTTGAGACGTATCAGAGAATTCAATGTGGGTGATTATGTTATCTCTGGGCCATGGCTTGGTCGAGTTGATGAAGTATTGGATAATGTCAATGTGTTGTTTGATGATGGCTCTGTCTGTAAAGTCACCAGAGCAGATCCTATGCGCCTAAGACCAGTATCAGGTCCGATGCATCCGGATACAACTTGCCCCTTCTATCCAGGACAACGTGTGAAGGCAGTATCATCATCTGTTTTCAAAACATCCAGATGGCTAAATGGATTGTGGAAAGCAAGCCGTCTTGAAGGTACTGTTACAAAGGTGGAAAGCCCTGCTGTAATAGTCTACTGGATTGCGTCTGCACATTTTGCTACAGATCAGCAACCTGTTCCTTTGGAGGAGCAGAACCCAAAGGATCTGACTCTCCTGTCTTGTTTCTCATATGCAGACTGGCAACTGACTGACTGGTGTCTTCTTTCTCGATACACATCATCATGTGCTGCTGATGCTTTAACTGAAAGTTCAGAAACAAAAGAATTGAACTCTGATGAGCACATAGTAAATAAGGATGCATGCTCCGAAAGCTCAAGCCTAACATTTGATATTGCTGAATCTCAATCTGAAGATCAGAAAACTGAAAAAGAAATGAATCACAGGCAAACAGATGGTGATTCCCATGCAGATGGGTTGAGCATGTCAGATGGAGATAATTCATCTGTTGGCAAAGAGTCAGAATCAGGAACTACAATATCAACCATGCCAAAAGGGGGATCACAGGACAATGCAACGCACAGGAAGAAGATTAGGAAAGTGTTTCTTAAAAAGGACAAAAGAACAAAAAAAAGAGATGACAGCTTTGAACGGGCGCTACTCATTACTAATTCACACACTAAAGTTGATGTAATTTGGCAGGATGGGACAAAGGAATGCGGTGTAACTTCGACATCACTCATCCCTATTCACAGTCCAAATGATCATGAATTCTTCCCGGAGCAATATGTTGTGGACAAGGTCTCAAATGATGTTGATGATCTGTCTGAACCAAAGCGTGTTGGTCTTGTGAGAAGTGTTAATGCGAAGGACCGAACTGCATCTGTATCATGGTTTAAGCCTTCGCTGCACCCAGAGGACCCCAAAGAAATAGAATCTAATGAAATTGTGAGTGCATATGAACTGGATGGTCATCCGGATTATGATTATTGCTATGGAGATGTTGTTGTTCGACTGTCATCTGTTTCACATCCGATTGAATCACACAGTATTGAGAACAAAATAGAACTAGATACGAATGTAAACTCCTCAGAAGGATTGGCTACTTCAGAAGTGGCTCCCCCTGATGTTAGTGCAGGGGATCAGTTGCCACAGAAAGATTCAAGTGCTTTATTTACAAGTCTTTCATGGGCTGGAAATATAGTTGGCCTTCAAGATGGCAAGATCGAAGTTATTTGGGGTGATGGGTCAAGGTCTAAGGTATTACACAACTTCCTTATATGCACTCAATGAGTTTATGTGAATCAACATTAAGAGCTCTATTTACCAGTTGTAGCTTAATTGCGGATCTTCCCTGAAAACTATTCTGCAGCTATGCACTACCTATATTTTTGTCAACAATCTCCTATTGTTTCAGGTTGAGCCTCATGAAATATATGTTGTTGGTCGTCACGAAGATGGGGCCTCATTAGATGATGGAACTGTCTCTGATGGTGCTAGCTGGGAGACTGTTGATGACAATGAAATGGATTTAGTTGCTGATTCTGTACAGGTATTTTCTACTGCCAGACTATAATTATCAGTAGTTATCTATCTGCAAAGCACCTTTTCATTTCCTTTTGTTCGATTTTAATTGTTTCCTGCATCCTGTTTCAGGACGATTCGCAAAATGTACCTGAGGCTAATATTGAAAAGGAAAATGGCTCTTTCAGTTCTCAGGATGGAAGTCCTGTTGCAACTGGTCCACTTTCTGCTGCTTTCGGCTTTATGACCCGCCTAGCGAGTGAAATCTTTGGTCGAGGTAAAAGGCATTTAGATGGCTCAAATTCAGATGCTATGGATGAAGTTCAATCTCACCAGCCTAATGAAGTTTCAGAACCTGGTGATGACACTGAAAGAACTGAGGAGAACCATATGACAACACCCGATTATACAGCGGTGACAGCAGATGAGTCTTCTGCTGGTAAGCCTCTAGATGTGGATATGGCTGATAGTCCTGCAGATTCTGAATTCTTCAAACACTTCGATGTTCTGCAATGTCCTCCGGACCACCACTACCTTGAAAACACAGCACAGGTACATTCAATCAAATTATGCTCATTATTTGAGTGCATTATTGTACTTATACACATGTACATTGAAACTTCACCATCAAATTACTATGATTTGTATACTGAGGCTTAACATCCAAAAAATAATGTCTTGAAATATGAATAGTTATGAAACTCTATAATTTTGTATGTGTTATAGATATATTAGAATAAAAATTAGTGGTCAATGTTGTTTATGTCGAAAACATTACTTACTAAAGTCAGGTACATTGATTAATGATGTTCTGACAGGGTACTGGTGGAAGAAAGTGGGTCAAAAAAGTGCAGCAGCAATGGAGCATACTCGAGAAGAACCTACCAGGTCTGTTTTTACTTTATACAAACAACTGAAATTCTAAAGATAAAAATGACATGTTTTATAGAAACGGCTAAAGACAAAAAAAAAAGATTTCCTGATATTCATATTGCTGCAATTGTAGACTACATTTATGTCAGGGTATTTGAGGATCGCATGGATCTCATAAGAGCCGTGATTATTGGAGCAAGTGGAACACCTTACCAAGATGGCCTGTTCTTCTTTGACTTCCACCTTCCACCTGAGTATCCACAAGTTCCTCCAGTAAGTGCAATTACACTTCCCTAATTGATGCCCTTTTGAATTGTAAATAACCACATTTAGCTGAATTCACCTGATATACCTGCAATTTCTCTTGTCAAATTGTAGTCAGCATACTATCACTCTGGTGGTTTGCGTGTAAATCCAAACCTGTATGTGGATGGCAAGGTTTGCTTAAGTCTCCTAAACACCTGGACTGGCAGAGGGAACGAAGTATGGGATCCATCATCATCAAGTATTCTACAAGTGCTTGTTTCACTTCAGGGTTTGGTTCTCAATGAAAAGCCCTACTTCAATGAAGCTGGATATGAGAAGCAAGTTGGTACTGTTGAAGGTGAAAAGAATGCAGTGCCATATAATGAGAACACTTACCTGCTGAACTTGAAATCAATATTGTATATCTTGAGACGGCCTCCCATGGTAATGCATCTTCCCCTCTTTGGAGTTACTGCAGCTGTGTAATTAGTGAGTTAATCCAGATTGCCTCC
>BCLG01001597.1:0-21178 GCA_001602295.1 Zoysia matrella | reverse complement strand
ACTTCAATGAAGCTGGATATGAGAAGCAAGTTGGTACTGTTGAAGGTGAAAAGAATGCAGTGCCATATAATGAGAACACTTACCTGCTGAACTTGAAATCAATATTGTATATCTTGAGACGGCCTCCCATGGTAATGCATCTTCCCCTCTTTGGAGTTACTGCAGCTGTGTAATTAGTGAGTTAATCCAGATTGCCTCCAGTCCTAATCTGTTACTTGAAAAAACATGTTTTAACTTTTCATTGTAAGCAAAAACATGCATGAACATTTTGGCAAAGGTTTACAAGCTCAGGTCCCTTTTTTTACATAGAAACTATGTACTGATTTTGTATTGTGCAATTCTTTCAGTCTTAAGCATTCAATCTAACCATGAAGTCCCCATGCTGTATGGAATGGTTATTTTTTTCTTACTATGGCACCTTTTAAAAAAGTATCATACTTTAATTCAGTGCATTTATGTTCTCATTGTTTAATCCATGATTATTGCAGCATTTTGAGGATTTTGTTAAAAGCCACTTCCGCAAGCGTGGTCAGTACATCCTTAAAGCTTGCGAGGCCTATTTGCAAGGAAATGTGGTTGGCACACTTACTGATGATGCTTGTACCACTGATAGAAGCAAGGAGCACTCCAGCTCTGTTGGTTTCAAGCTTGCATTAGCCAAAATTCTACCACGGTTGATTACAGCTTTAAAGGACACAGGAGTTAACTGTGACCAGTATGAGCACATTGGTAAAACAGAAACTGTTCAAGAAAGTTGATCTCTTGAGTGACTTGTACCTGGATCGTTTTCTTTGTGGTTCTGGAAACATGGTAACATCGCACCAGTTTCCATATAAATGTACATTCAACATTTGTTGTTTCATTTTTAACATTTGGAAAATGTGGCTCCAAATGAACTGTTCTGAAACAAGGAACTTGGCTACCCTGTAAAGTTCTTTTCTTTTTTTAGGCATGCAGGGTTCTTCAAAGATCAGGGTACCTTTTGTCCAAACTGGAGCCAGGCCTTGAAACTCTGATGGGTGATTTCTTTTTCACGATTTGACACTCCTGCAAGAGCATAACGACGTTGGCCACTTGTTTGTACTACTATAATACCTGGACAGTCGTTGCTTCGCATTAAGGTTTATTTACCCCTTACAGGGTGTTTTTGTTGAAATTTTTACGTAGAAAAGCCGAGCACCGGCTGTAACACGTACGCGCGCACTGGCGGCGTATTTGCCGGCGTCTGCCTGACGAGGAATTGCACGGTGAGTGAACACACGGCCGCCACGGCGTGGCTTTTTGCCATGTGTGACAGCGATCCGTCCACGCGTCATCACGTCTCACCTAGGTGCTCTGATTTTTTGACCCTCCGAGGTGGCTCACCTTGGAAATTACGTGGTGAATGATAAAAGAGGAGTCTATTTCCGGGTCCCGGCCGTCCAATTGGCCTCGCTCCAGAACATCGAGGAAGAGGAACCAGATGCTTTTGTTCATTTGAAGTATTTTTTTTTTACAAATGTTACTAACAAAATAGTAGTAGTATTCGTTTTCTCCTAAGACACGATGAAAATATTTTGAGTATCCAATCGATTCGAGAGGAGAAGAGAAGGGCACATCTTGACCCCCGAGTAAAATTCCCGTGTCCACTACAAGCTCCCAGGCCCAAAGTGATTCCTCCCGCGTCCCTTTCCCACCCGGCCTCGCCGGCTACCGCTAGATTTTCCTCTCTCCAATCACCGCGAATAAGAGAACCGAAGACACGAGCAAGGAGACGAAGCCGCGCAGGTCCGAGAGGCCCCGTCTGCTGCGCTGTGCCGGCTCTCCACTCCACCTAGCTCCTCCCCCGTTCCGCGAGTAATCTTCCTCACCCTCTGCTCTTTTCTTCCTCCTCCGCTAGGGCCGGCGTCAGCAGGAGGTGCTCGGCGTCGCGGCAATGGGCGAGAGGACTTCGTGCGCGCTCGCGCTCGCGATGCTGGTGCTGCAGGCGGTGGCGCTCGGCCGCGGCGATGATAGCGGCGGCGGCGGCCGCCTGCTGGACGCGCGTAAGCTGGAGAAGTTCGTGGACGAGCTGCCGGACATACCGAGGTTGCGCGGGTACGGCGTTGCGGAGGGCGGCCGGCTCGTCGCCGGCAACCTCACCGTGGGCATGTACGAGACCACCTGGGTAAGTGCTTCTTACAACTTTCGAGCTCTGCCTCTACATGCATACTACGTACACAGAACAGCTAGTCTCACTCGAACGACTTCACTCCGAAATTTAAATTCAAAAGTTACAAGAAAAGTTAGCGCCTTTAGGACTGGCGGATTCTTCCTTGTTGATTGATAAACTGCGGTCGAAACCATGATCTTAGAAAACAAGGCGGTCCAGCTTACGCGACGTCGAAAGGATTGCGCGAAACTTGTGGACTTGGTAGCATACGTGGAGAATATGCTGACTCGTGAAGCGTTCATACGCGGTTAAACTAAATGAGCTGCTAAAAGCAGCGGATGATTGATGGCAATGCAAACAGACTTTCTTAGGCGCCGTTGTGGTTTAGTCTAAGCACCGGATCATCTTTAGGAGATAAAATAAATTCACATGTCGCTAAGCTCACCGTCTCAATGATCTGTAAGGTGATTCATCGAACTTTTGATTGGGGAAATGAATCGGAAGGGAAGCTAGGAGGACTATGTGCTGTCATGTAGAGTGTATTTAGCGACCGACGGTGGAGGGGAGGGGACCGGCCAAGAAAATAAAAAGTCAGCATTTTCTGTAGTCAGATGGTGTAAACTGGGTCTATGACAAATGAGCTCCTCTACAAACAAAACTCGTGGGTCCGAGTCGAAGTAGATCTGAAAATTGTTGATATATCAAATTCAACGACTCTCTGATGGCACTTAACTGCAGGTGATACTGAGAAAAATTACCGCCCCTAGGAACGCCTGATCAAATAAACTTAGCTAAACAAGCAAAACCATCAAAACCATCTGATACTCATCGTTTACTCGATCATGCACTAGCGACATCGTAATAACTTGTTCAGAATTTTTTAGAGTCAAAGGTAACTTAATTATTCAGAATTCACTCTTTGATTCCTTACCCTCTTTTTTAAAAAAATAAAATTTCATGGTACAGATATCATATGGAGCAGTACTCCCAATTCATTATGAAAGGAGAAATGAGCACCTACACCGAATTGGAATCGAACGTATTATCGCTCAGTTCTCCTCCTCTCTTTTGCACACATAATTCAAGAGCAAATAATGCAAGTTGTCAACACGAGTGCAAATACCACTCAGCATTTCTATTCCAACTTTTTGAACGAAAACGATGATGACTTGGAAACACCGGTCGGCCTGCGCTGTTGGTCACACAGTGACGGATCACCAAGATGCTGGAAAGGGATGAAACCAAGTCAGCACTATCTCTGTCTAGTAGATCATGGGCCGCGGCCCCCACCTTATCTCTCTTCACCGGATAGGGAAATGGCCGGCAATAATTCAGAGCTTTGGAAATCCACTCACCTTTTGACGAGTTGTGGAGTTACCTTTTGGAGGCTTTCGAGCGTCACGCTGCGTGTTTTTCTGCATTTCACACGATGAGTTTTTTTTTACTCTAGTCCGAATTAGTACTATTATTATTTGTTCATTATTAATTTACTGGGGTACTGTATATACTCGCTCTGTCAGAAATTCCACCGGGACCTTCCACCAACGCGGGTCTTCGCGTACGGCGCCAGCAAGGAAGCGGCCACGGTGCCGGGGCCCACCATTGAGGCCATGCAGGGCGTCCCCACGCACGTGTCGTGGACCAACCACCTCCCGGCGCGCCACATCCTCCCGTGGGACCGCACCGTGCCGAGCGCCGTCCCGAAGACCGGCGGCGTCCCCACCGTCGTCCACCTCCACGGCGGCGTGCAACACTCCACCTCCGACGGCCAGTCGCTGGCCTGGTTCACCTCGGGCTTCGCCTCCACGGGGCCGCGCTTCGTCTCCCCGCGGTACGCGTACCCGAACCGGCAGCCGCCGGGGAACCTCTGGTACCACGACCACGCGATGGGCCTCACGCGCGTCAACATCCTCGCGGGGCTCGCGGGCGCGTATCGCGTCGCGAGCCCCGACGAGGAGGCCCCGCTGAACCTGCCGTCGGGCGAGGCGTTCGACCGCAACCTCGTGCTGTTCGACCGCGACTTCCGCGCCGCCGACGGCGCGCTGTTCATGAACCGCACGGGGAACAACCCCGACGTGCACCCGCAGTGGCGGCCGGAGTACTTCGGCGACGTCGTCGTGGTCAACGGCAAGGCGTGGCCGTTCCTCCGCGTGCGCCGCCGGAGGTACCGGTTCCGCGTCCTCAACGCCAGCAACGCGCGCTTCTTCCGGCTCTCGCTCTCCGCCGGCCTCCGCTTCGTGCACGTCGCGTCCGACTCGGTGTACCTCGCCAGGCCGGTGGTCACGGACAGGTTCCTCGTCGCGCCGTCCGAGATCGCCGACGTCGTCGTCGACTTCGCTGCCGCCACCGCCGACGCGGCCATTCTGAGAGACGACGCCCCCGCGCCGTACCCCGGTGACCCTGGCGACAAGGCCGAGACCATCGCGGTGATGAAGTTCGTGATCGAGGGCGAACCGGAGCATGACCCGTCGAGCGTTCCGGCGAGGCTGATGCCGCACTACCCGAAGCCGGACCCGCGCGAGGCGACCCTGAAGCGGTACATCACCATGTACGAGTACACCAAGAACGGCACCGACGAGCCGACGCACCTGTACCTGAACGGGCGGTCGTACATGGACCCGGTCACGGAGACGCCGAAGGAGGGCACGTCGGAGATCTGGGACGTGATCAACCTGACCGACGACAACCACCCGCTGCACGTCCACCTGGCCGTCTTCGCCGTGCTGGAGCAGCGGTCGCTGCGCCGCGTCGACGAGTTCAAGGACTGCATGATGCGCCGGAACGACGCGCATGCGTGTGGGATCGAGCGGCACCTCGCCGGGGGCAAGAGACACGCCGCGCCGCGGCAGGAGCGCGGGTGGAAGAACGTCTTCAAGGTGCGGCCCGGCGCGGTGACCAGGTTGCTCGTGCGGTTCAAGCCGCTGCACGCGTCGGAGAGCCGCTTCGACTTCGACGTGACCACCGGGCCGGGATACGTCTACCATTGCCATGTAAGTACCTGCATCAACGTGATCTCGTTTTCAATTTTGATGTAAATTTACTAATCAGACAGGGTAGTGATTGAGTGACTCACTGTCATTTCTTTGTGCAGATATTGGACCATGAAGACAATGAGATGATGAGGCCGATGAAAATTGTTCGCTGAACGACTTGAAACCAAAAATACAATATGGGTTCATTTCAAAAATAAGTAGGACTTGCCTTTTAGGTGATGCATGAATTTTAGCAGAATACAACTCAACTCTAACACGATTGAGAAAATATTTTTCTCTCATGAGGTCATCCATGTGAAGTAGCTTTGCGGCTTGGTGCTGTGCTGCTCTTTCAGGTTTTGCTTGAGATGGTATTCAAATTGGGTGAGTTAGAGTTTTTCTTGATGTGCCCCCTGAAGTTCAAACTTCTTGGTGCATTTGTTGTATCTGTGTTTTGACTTATAGCCGATATGATAGTTTGGATGGATACACTTAGGCAACGTTTGAAACATGGAAAATTTTCCTATTTTCTATGTGTTTCTTGTAAAATTAAATTGTTCATGTGAAATTACTGTGTGACTTCTTTGAAATTCCTACATTTCAAACGAGGCTTCAATTTTTTAGCTCTGCTCATAATTTGTGAAAAAAAAACAGCTCGACACGGTTAACAATGTAAAAAAATTGGAAAAAAAAAGGAAAGCCCACTAGAAAAATTTTAGGAAAATGGGCCGGCGCACGCGAAGGGAATGAGACCCTCACACGAATCACGGCGCACATCTCCGCTGGTCAAGCGTCCACCTGTCCGTCCGTCTGGCCGCAATGCACGCCTCCCGGCCACAGACTTCACGTGACCAGTGGGAGACTGGAGTGGGAGTCCGCGCAGCGCAAAACCCTCGTCGCGTCCTCCGCCTCCACCGGCCACCGGTCCCTCCAGGGCGCCGCGGCCCCCCTCCGCCGCTCGCCAGTGGTAACGTCCCGTCTCCTCCCCTCTCCCGTTACCTGCTCCCACGAAATGGTCCTGGTGCTGCTCGGTCGCGTGCGTGTTTTGGTGGTGAAACCACCGTATCCCACCACGCCGTGTCAGTTCCGCCCCGAGGCACGCGGATCGCCCGCCGATATTGGTTTCTCGGCGCGCTGTGTGCTGATCGGCGGGCTTGTCGCTTGTGAATTTCGGTTTCGTCGTCTCCGACGACGATCAGGGTTTGGGGATGTCGTGGGGTTCGATTGGTGGAGACGCGCAGGTTTAAAGGGGGCCGCTTAGTTCACAAATTGACACTTTGACAGACGCACGCACGTGCGGCGGGTTGTTTTATTCGTTCTAGAGTAGGCCGAAAGCACGAAATGTTAGTTTATTTTGTGGATTGTGCTACGAGAGTCCAGGTGCCACCAGGCCGGTGGCCTAATTTTTGCAGGGTCCTGTTTCCTGCAAATGGAAGCATGTGTGCACTCTCGTATCGCCGAGTCTCGCATTGCTGCAAAGTAAGGGATTTGGCCACAGGGGTTGCTAGCACCTTGGATCCCTTCGTCGTGAAATGCTTGTTTAGTCGTGGATTGGTCAGTCAGACTCAGAACTTTATACTGATTACATTGTTCTGTTGTTTTTCGCGTACTGAATTTTAATATTAATGATGATGAGGGGATGGTTCCTGTGACATAGTGTCTGCATCACAGCAGGTACTATCTGGGTTTGTTTGCTTCTCCTTGTTGGAGTTGCGTTATACATACGCACTCTGTAGCGACAAGTGATTTATATTTTCTATTTTGTGGCGCTATTGCTGGTTTGGATTGACTGAATTTACAAAAATCATCATGTTCTTGCAGCTGCAGTTTTAGTTTCTTTGCAACCTTTTATAGCTGCGGTTTTTGTCTCATACAGTTACATGGTGAATGCATACATGCCTGTTGATTCGATGTAAAACCTTTTTGGGTTAAGTTAGTTGTTTATGCATTTCTGTCAAGCTAACTGAAAAAGGTTTGTTCACTTTACTATAGTTCACCGATTCGGTAGAGATTTTATTGCATAAGTCTATTTGCTTATAGAATCAATTTCAAGTGAGGAAAGTGGGATCACTGCATGTCCAGTTTGAAAACTTATGAGCTCCATTACATGGTATCGCTTCCAAAAGAACTGTTGCTGCCTATTTTGCTAAATTTACTCAATTTCTAGAATCTGCCAAGTTCGATGTGGGGTGATGGGGTGACGGCTAATGCTTAATGGGCTATTCGGATGCATTTCAGACCTAAAATGATTCGAAATTTACCATTTTTCTCTTTTTATGGTCTTGTGTATGCACCACGTCAAGTACAGCCTCACTCCTATCTCATATTTATTTTGTCCATAGCGGTCACTTCTGATCATATATATCGTCTTGAAAATATATTAAAATTCCAGCCTATGTTGTTTACTTAAATATGTTACTGCAATAGATAGCCTTGTAGTTGCTGGTGGAAATCAATAGCTCTGTAATGGCATCTGCTTACCCTCAGCTGTCCTTTTGAGTTATTGCCTAGCCACCTCTCGTGTATTGCTGCTGCCTGCCCATTAGGTCACTCACTTTATAGCCCACTAGCTACACTGCATGTGCAATATAGTTAACACCTTCTCTGACAAGTGCACTTGAAATTACCAAATCGCTATACCTTCTCTGGTAAGTGCATTTGAAATTACCAAATCGCTAGTCCCTAATTTTTGTTGCTGCAATTGCTTGCTTGCTATCAGTACTAAACTTTCAAAACTCTGTTGTAATTGAGGAGCATAGGGGATATGCTCTTACACAACTAGGATGATTGAGTTTGATCTTTCTGCCACTTTAAATGTTATACCTTGAAGGAGTCCTTTTATTCTTGCCATAGAAAGATTCCATGTATTTATGCTAAATGTAGAAACATTTTTTAATAGCAGGTAAAAAATTTGAGCCACAGTAATATTGCATATGGAACGGCCACATCTCGAAAACAGTGATGATCAGTTTGTGTGGCCCTGGATGGGTGTTCTTGTCAATGTTCCTACGGAGTGGAAAAATGGGCGCCAAGTTGGAGAAAGTGGAAATCGGTTGAAGGAGGAACTATCACAGTTTTGTCCACTGAAGGTTATTCCTTTGTGGAATCATAGAGGTCACACAGGGAATGCCATAGTTGAATTTGCAAAAGATTGGAGTGGCTTAAAAAATGCTCTTGCCTTTGAAAATCACTTTGAGGCAGAGGGATTTGGTAAAAGGGACGGAGGTTGAAAAGGCATCCAGGGTCACAGATGTATGGATGGGTTGCAAGGGCTGATGATCACAGGTGTCAAGGGCCTATAGGAGACTATTTGAGGAAAAATGGTGATCTGAAAACCGTTGCCGATCTTGAAAGTGAAGGTAGCCGTAAAACAGACAAACTTGTGGCTAATTTAGCCAGTCAGATTGATGTGAAGAACAGGCATGTGCAAGAACTCGAGGTTAAGTACAATGAAACAACTGCATCACTAGAAAGGATGATGGAGCAAAAAGATCAACTCCTCCAGAATTATAATGAAGGTCTCTTCTGATATCTCTTACCATTATTTTCGTTTTTGGTGGTCAATATATATGTATTTCTGTCCTACTATACATAGATTCCATTTGTTTGATTGTTATTAACTTCTTTCTTCTTTTCTTAACCAGAAATTCGCAAGATCCAGCAAATTGCTCGCAGACATTCACAGAAGATCATTGATGATAATCAAAAGCTCCGTTCAGAGTTGGAGTCCAAGATGCAGGAACTTGACTCAAGATCCAAGGAACTTGATGAGCTAGCTTCACAAAGCGATTATGATCGAAGGAACCTGGAGCAAGAGAAGGAGATGGTGTGTGAAGTTTTCTTGCAATTATCAAATTTTCTCCCACAATTAAATATAAACCATTTATTTTTTTTTCTTTCTGACCCTAATGTAGTTGCTTGTATACCTATTTGTATTTTTTCTTTCTGACCCTAATGTAGTTGCTTGTATACCTATATGTATTTTTTCTTTCTGACCCTAATTTAGTTGCTTGTATACGGATTTGACACTGAGCATAACTGAAAGTGTTCGCTGTCAACCTGTTTTCATATTCTTTCTAGTGTTTTATTTCGTATTATTCAGCACACTTCTATGCATATGCTCTTTGATGACCACCTAAATCTGTGCAAAGAAAATTTCTGCTGCTCTAAAAGAATCTCTTCAGCAGCTAGCCAGTTACTAATGTTTGCTGACCAATAGGATATAAACTGGAAATTTGCGAAGCAGTAGTTGTGTCAGGCACCCTCTCAGAAATGTACTCTGGTTCCATCTCCCATGAGTCATGTGCAACCATTCTATAAGATTGACCTTAGTTGTAACGGGTCACACCAACTAAGTGAATCAGAACTCAGAAGGTTTACATTGAATCTGCAAACAAGATTACCTTCTAAGTATTTGGCTTCTAACAGATTATTCCATACACAGATACCTTTTCTTGTCTGGCTTATAATGTATTCCAATCTCTCCTTGCATTTTAGGAGAGCATACTTTTCTATTTAACAATTTAGTTCTTTCTTTTGTCCTGAGTGCCCTGGCATACAAATTTTTCCTAAATTTGTGATCATGTGGGAAAGATACGTGACCTTATTGTACTACTTCCATATCCAAGATATAACCTGAGGTGAAGCTGTTTAGCTGCAGGATTTATCTTGTAAAATCCCCAATTCATCTTGTCACAGTTCTTCTTCTCTTCAATATGTCTCTCTGTATTTTAGTATGATGTAATACTTCAAACAAACCCAAAATTCCGTTTTGATATGCCTTCTGTGAATTCTATAAATTAGCTTTATCAAATACAATCTCAAGGTTGGAATTTAGTGATAATTTTGAAAATATAGTTCAATAAACATAGAGGTCTGAGTTGATAAATGACTGATGCTTTGTTCAACGCCAGATATACCATAATAGTGCGATCATCCCTTAATTGAGTGATTGCATTGAGTTCAGTACCCCAACTACAATGTGATGAAATGCATGATGCTGTTATGTACTCCATCTCATATTACTTTGTCATCCTAGAGCCTTCAAGTTTTCGCAATTTACTTATCAATCTCGTTTCCCAATGTACTTTCTCTATCCCAATACATCCCTATCTCTGTCTCTCTTTTTTTTTTCCGTACATCCCACTTTTTTTACCTCTCCTTAACTCCCCCTGTCTAGACCCAAAACAACAAGTAAAAGTACTTAAGACAGTTTACTATCCATGCAACTTATGTCAAGCTTTTCTGGTTTGAATACAGAATAAAATGAAGACTAAACATCTTATGATGGCAACACTGGAGCAACAGAAGGCTGATGAGATGGTGCTTAAGCTTGTTGAAGAACAGAAGGTGTGCCTCTTGGTCAAACATATATTGTTTAAGTAACTTCTTTATGAACTGATTTCGAGGAGTTAATTACTGTGTGGTTATTGCAGAGGGAAAAAGAAGCTGCTCTAGCCAAGATTCTTAGGTTAGAGCAACAATTGGATGCCAAGCAGAAGCTTGAGTTGGAAATACAACAGCTGCAAGGAAAGATTGAAGTTATGAAGCATATGCCAGGTGAGGAAGATTCTGAATCGAAGAAGATGATAGAGGAGCTCAGTGAAAAACTACAAGAAAAGTACGACGACATGGAAGCAATGGAGTCGTTGAACAATGTTTTGATGACCAAGGAAAGAACTAGCAATGATGAATTGCAGCATGCTCGGAAGGAGCTTATAGATGTGAGTTGCCTCATTTTTATGTTTTGCACAGCAGTTTCAATGACCTATCTATCTATTGCATTTGCACCGTAACTTATATGATCATTCTATCCTTTGCAGGGCTTTAGTGAACTTGCTGGTGGCCGAGCAAATATAGGCATCAAACGAATGGGTGAGCTTGATCTGAAAACATTTGCAAATGCTTGCGCAAAACGGTCGTCGAAAGACAATGATGCAGAAGCTGTCATCCTTTGTTCAAAATGGGATGATGAAATTAGAAATCCAAACTGGCACCCTTTCCGAGTTGTAATGGTTGACGGGGAAGCAACGGTATGGCCCTCTACGACTTATAATTGCTTTGCTGCTTCCCTATCTCTGGTAGCTTAAATTTTGAGTCATCAATTCGTAGAGGAATTGTAGTTTTGGTATGCGTTATGGTGCATTGTAGCATCTGATTGGCATTCCGTGGTGCAGTTAGCTCTCTCAGAAGATGATGATAATCTTAAGAAGTTAAAAGACCATGGTGAAGAAATTTATACATTGGTAACAAAGGCACTGATTGAAATAAATGAGTACAACCCAAGTGGCCGGTATCCTGTAAAAGAGCTGTGGAACTTCAAGAAGGACAGGAAGGCGACACTGAAAGAAGCTGTCCAGCACGTCATCCAACAGTGGAAGACTCACAAGAGAAAGCGATGAACAAATGTTCGGGTTGGGCTTTCTGATTGCAAAGTCCTGGAATCAACGGTAGCTGCTATTGGTCTGTTCTCAGAACATGAGCCGTTTTGTGTATCTGTTGCTACTAACTTGCCGGCTCAGAGGCATGCAGTACTTTATCGCTCCAGAACATTTGAACTGGTAAAGTTCGTTTAGGAGACCCATTTAGTTTGCTGATGGAGTACTATTATTCTATTAAGAAAGATATGTATGTGCTGCTGCGATCAAGCAACGTTGAGTCAGTACTATTTGTGTGAATGTGAGTTTCTGCTATTCGGGAGGGGAGTCTTGTGACCATGAGGTTAGGCTAGAGATTCCCGCCGTTCCTGTCCGTGCAGCATAGTACTATGTTCGATGACGAGTATGCTTGGTGTGCGTCACGTGTAAAAAGGCCTGTCAGCGTGTTACACGAATGGGCCGTATTGCATCTATCTCCAAGAGTAATCTCTTGCCATTGACTCTAACCTGGGCCACGAATGCTCTTGCAGCGAGCTTTCGGCTACACGTGCTCCAAATCTCACGCCAGTACGCCATCTTTGAGCCCCAAAGCTCGGTCAAGCTACCCTCGTTATTTCAATCAGAAGAAAAGGTACCACTACGCACGCTTAGAGCTTCAATCAAAGGGACCATCACAGGTCAACGAAACTGCAGGCTTGGGATCAACAAAAAAGTCCGCTTGCTTCGGTTCAGCTCAACGGACCATCACGTGCCTTGCTTACCTTTGCGTGCGAGTGTCCCAGAGACCCCGCATTGTTTAGCGCGACTTGTTCTTTACAACTCTCACGTTAGTCATCGTCGTCCACGCGAGGGCGCCTTCCGATCCCAGCCTAACCTGGATGGACAACGCGAGGTGGTCGTGGTGTCAAATGCCCGCGAAAACCAACCGGCAGTAATTGGCCCTTTTCCCGGCTCCGCACGCAGATCGACGGCATTCGTCGCGTCACCAATTAACGCTCGGCATCTTCTACCACGAGTACGCATATCTCGCGATCAGGCCGGACTTGGCTGCTTTGTTCTCCTGGACTGGAGCGAGCGACAGCAGCTTGAGTGAGAGTTGCTGTCGAACGTCGAGTCACGCTGCACATCTGCTGAATGCCCGTTCGGACAAGGTACAGATCCACGGTTCGGGAAAACAGGGGAACGATGCGATCGATCAACGCGATATGGACGAACCGACGCGACGAATGCATGGATTCGCTTGCGAAAACGAGAGAGGGTTCTGTACGTGATTCTGTTGCGTTGCTTCGAGCTCCGAAAGGCTACAGCACCGGCAGGGAGGGAGCCGCCCACGTAGGTCCGAGCGAGCGAGGGCCTGACGCGCAAGCGACGCGGGAGCGTTAGTCCATTCCCTACCAAAACCGTAACCAGAAAATGAACAGGACGCCGCGGGTGCCATCACCATTTCGTGATGCGTACATATCCGCGGGCGAGAACCGAGAATCGGTGTGCCGTGCGTTGCGTACGGCCGTTCTTGCATTGGAAGAACAAAAGCTAGTGCTACTAGCTCGAGTCGTGGTCCCCAGCTGGAACGCCGCTGATGACGCTCCACTCCCCCTCGCCTGCCCACGGAAACAAACGCGCGCCCGAGGATAACCTCGCGGTTGCCGGCGTCCGCCCGGGTCCGTGTCGTGTCCCGTGGGCGGGCGTAAGTTCCGAGCGCCCAAAGCGTTGGTGACGCCGGTGGTTCACGCGGGAAGCGTTGGCGCGCGCGCACTGACGCTTCTGACGCACCGACGGGCGCCTCGCGTGTCGCTTCGCCGATGGGTACGTGGCGGCATCGGCGGGGCTCCCCCTCGGAGTACGACGTGGGAGCCACGAAGTTCCACGGCGCGTCCGTTACGTGTCGCTGTCCAAGTGTGACGGAGCCGTACGGCGGCGCGCCGGGTGGTCAGGCCCTGGCGGCAACCGGCAACCGTTCCACTGTGCATGGGACCGAACTTTGCGTGGCACCCCGACAACTATTTGGATTTTTATTAAGTTCTCGCTTGCCTGTAGTACTCCGTAACAGAGGAGACTGAAGTTCAGGGCACCACGTATCAATCAAGCCAAGGTTTCCCCGAAACCTTGGGGTAATAATAAGCCAGCCAACGCAGCTTTGCTTCTGCAGATGGGCATGTGTTGTTTCAGTAGGCAGTGCTAGTATACACACTGCACAGAGATACAAGTGACTTTCCATTTACTACTTCATTCCAAAGTATACGAGTGTTTCATGACGATTTCTCTTCTCAACCTCGAGACAGTAAAGTTAGTGACAAAATTAGTTCAACCCAATTGCGGATGCCAAATTTTTTTCTACTCTGTAGATGCACGTGTTTGACACGACACAATTTACCTCTACTTCATAAATGGACTTGTTATTTCAATAGGTCAGTCTATTGAAAAATACAACTGATTTGCGGTTTATTTCCGTAAATATGCAATTGATACTGGACAAGTTGTTTCTCAGCAAATTATAGCATGCGCAAAGATACAAAGTAACACTCCATCTGTCTCGTAAGAGTGGTTTGTTTCATCAAGAATCAAAGTAACTTGATATGCTTGTTTAAATAGTTATGACTCATGAGATATTTCAGCGCTATATAGCAAAGATAAATGAAAAAAAGAGCATGTAATTTTCGTTTCTACTTGTCTTGAAATATCTATGATTACAACTGTTCAAGATGATAACCATTTTAATATCGGGGGAATGTTATGGGTATTTCTCTATTTCTCTGTTTTTCAGGGGTGTTTTCGAAAAATCTAGACCAAGAAAGAAGCAAGTCGTCGTCCCACCGTTGGTCATGATGGCCCCAGCACACAGCCAACGCAGCATACGCACCCCGCGCAGCAGAACCGACGCGGTCAATTCCAACTCCGACGCCGCATCGGGCAAGTCGAGTCGTCCGTCCGTCGTCTTCAGTTCTCCTGGGGCTGCAACCGCCTCCTCCCTCTCCGCGGCCTTCTCCGCTTCCCTCCGCTTTTAAATCCAAACCCCCCTCTCCTGCCCGCCTTCCAACCGTCGCCGCTCCACCCCCGAATCCCCAATGGCAGACCCGCCCTCGCCGGATCCCGAGCCGGGGGCCGTCCCGCCGCCGCGCGAAGAGGTGGTGGACCCGTCTCCCCCTCCCCCTCCTCTGCCGGCGCCGCCAAGGAGGCAGCTGCTGCGGCTGCGCTGCGCCGTGCAGCACTACGAGTGGGGTCGGCGCGGCGACGCGTCCCTCGTCGCGCGCCTCGCCGGCGTGCCGGACCCCGACCCGCCCCGCCCCTACGCCGAGCTCTGGATGGGCACGCACCCGTCGGCGCCGTCGACGCTCCTCGACGACGACGACGACGACGGCGCGCTCCTCAAGGACTGGCTCGCGCGGCACCCCGACGCGCTCGGCCCCGCCGTCGCCGCGCGGTGGGGAGGCGACCTCCCATTCCTCTTCAAGGTAGTACTTCCTCCGGTACTGGTTGACTAACGGTTCCGTGCTTCCCGGCTTCCGCTCGTTTCGTGTTTTTTTTCCTTTTCCGTCTCGGGCGGGCTCTGATTAAACTCGTTGACACGTTCGTGACGGAAGGTGCTGTCGGTGGCCAAGGCGCTCTCGATCCAGGCGCACCCGGACAAGAAGCTGGCCGAGGTGCTGCACGCTCTGCGCCCGTCCACCTACAAGGACAGCAACCACAAGCCGGAGATGGCCATTGCCATCACAGAGTTCCGGGCGCTATGTGGCTTTGCCGGTATTGAGGTACGTGTCCAGAATCTGATTTATTTATTCTTTATATAAACATTTTCCCTTTCTTTCGGTTTCGCCTAGTTTGAGTCATCTTTGTACTCTCTCCGGTTTTAAATTATTAACACCGTTGACTTCTAACATCAATTTTGACCATTCATCTTATTAAAAAAATTTGTTCTAATGTGTAAAATTACTAATTGTGATTTAAATTCTACTAATAATGAATCAAACAGGAACACAATTTTAAACATTTGAACAATTTTTTTTGAATAAGACGAATGGTCAAAGTTGATTTTTGAATAAAACTAGAGGGAGTACTATTTATTTATCTTCAGCCAACTTTTTGTCTTTGAGCTAGCGACTTGGAAGTTGAAATGGACATGAGAAACCGAATGGAAACTGCAAGTTTACTTCTTTAGATCTAGCGCCAATTTGTTGTTCTAAAAGGTGCACCTCACGTTTTTTAAATCCATTCTACTCTGGATTGTTTCCTTCTCCCCACCTGATTTGTGGCGGCGGCTAACACCTTGGATGAAGCCAGTCTTATGATTGGATGATCTTGTGTATAAATTAGTTAACGCTTAACGGAACCTCACAAGTGATTGTTCTTTTCTATTTAATGGCTACGGTGTACGAGATCTGGTGATGCAATGTGGTAATCTTGATTTGCCCGTATAATTAAAGTACTCCCATTTGTGATTTTATCGATTCTTACAGTATCACCCTTTGGGAAATAGACATAAAATTTATACTGGAAACAAAAGCTTTGTATGGAAATCACTGCTTATGAAAGTTGGAGTAAAAAATATACTATTAAGTATATTTGACAGGGCTCAATACTTAAATACAATAAGTATTTAAAATTCTACAAAACATTTCCAAACATGTTCCATTTTCACTTCATCTTCTTTGTTCCCCTCTGCCCTTGTCTTACATAAGCACCATGACAAGATTTAGTGAAATTAGTGAATTGACAATGAACTAGCTTCGTTAGACTATCCTAATAGACATCACGACATAATCCAAAAAGGACTTTAACATGATACACTGGAATATGTCTACTCGTCGTTAAATGTATCAATGGTAAATTAAATTCAGCATTGTCGGATATAACTGAAACTGGTATCAGTGGTAACAAGTGCATTCGATTTCTTTGCACGAGGCATACTTTTTCAACCATCCATTACTACAAATTTCAGCGGTGGGTTGTAAATCACATGGCAACACATAGCAACAATTCATGAACAGCAATATCTAATTGTATTTTGGCAATGCATACCATTTTTGTCTTCTGTACATTTGTCCCTGCACCCTCCCCCCCCCCCCCACCCCCCCAACCACGCAGCTGCTCATGCTGGGCCTGGCACTGTGAAGATGAAAAGGTGACCACTGAGATAGGCTGAGCCTCGTTCCATCGATTCCTGCTAGTATTTGCAACTCAATGTGCAGCCCAACTCAAGAAAGACGCACAATTTCACAAGAATCCAAGCAGCTGACTTTATCTCAACCTGTTTCTAACCTAGCTAGTAGCAGCATGCAGCTGTTGGTGCCTGCAGGTCGCACTTGCCAGATTGGCAGAGCTAACGAACAAGGGAGACTGTAGCAACCTGACCTCCCTTAGGGCCCGTTTGGTAGGGCTGCAGCTTATGAAAAATTGGCTCTAGCTCTAGCTTATATACTGATGTAGCTTTTCTGAATAAGCTGAAGCTTTTTTGGAAACGTTTGGGAGAATAGCTTATTGTGGTACTTTTGGGGGAATCTAACACCCGTGAGCCGGAAAAGCCACCCTTGCGCGGCTAGAGGCTTTTGCACCGGCTTTTGCATGCCAGGATGCATAAGCGGCTCATGCGTCCGGGTCTTTAGCAGGGCTTATCCGTGAGCCGGTGAAGAAGCCGTGCAAAGAGCCGTGCCAAGCGCATGCTTAGTTTGGCCCCATGCTCCACCACTGGCCTAGGGCATCGTATATTTATTGTATCCATATAGTGTTAATGACCTTGGAGTACAAGTCGGGGCATTGAAGGAATTACTATTTTTTGTCATAATCAAAATCTTTGACTTTACACAAGTGGGCTGTATTTTTCTTCTGCTTAGCAAAAGTTTTCCTATTGTTGCAGCGACAAGTTTTGGTGCAATTTGATTTTTTTTAATGAATATTTGATGGGCTACGCAGGAAACGTCATCCTTTGGTTTTCTGAAGTCATCTGATAGATCCACTAACTTTTAACTAATCTAATAATTTAATCTTTTAGGAACGGAAAGGATATACCTTTACATGTAAATTGATATCCATTTGTACCATGATTCAGGAACTCAAGGACGTTATGAGGACCATACCTGAAATTGAAGGACTAGTTGGGCATGAAGATGCTGACAAGATTATGAGTTTGAAGGAATGTGATGGGGGCAATGAAGTAAAGTCTAGTTTGCAATCAGCTTTTGCTAAGCTAATGACGGCAAATAAAGACATGGTTTCTGAAGCTATTGCCAAATTAATCAAGCGCCTGAATACTGAAAGCAAGGTGAAACAGTTTCTTGAGTAATAATATTTGTGCATTTTTGCTCTTTTTTTTATTGTATTGGTTATGTATTTTGTGGTATCATGTTGTTTGCAAAGCATATTTCTGTCTCTAGTTACTCATTTTTGTCTGATTTACTTGTGAGGTTGGAATGAATTACAAGTAGGGTTTTCATAATTTGTACCATATTTTACAATCTCTCGCCCTCTCATTTGTCATAAAAACAGTTTTGCACTGTGGTACATTTACATTTTCTAACATAACTACATAAAATTTTTTAAGTAGGTAATTTGCCTTATAATACTTGTTGCATACTAATTAGTATTTACAATTTGAAGCAAAAGCTGGTACGCTTTTACCATTATATAAAAAATTTAGTATTTAGAATACAAAATATAGAAATCAGGTTTACATTTCTCCTTAAATATGCACTAGACTTAAGTTTAAATAGCAAGCTTCCATTTTTCAAAAGTATATAGGTAGGAATTTGCAGCATCTCAAACGAAAAATTATGCCTGAAGCATCCCTTCAACTACTGATAAGCAACTATACAAACAGGTTACAGAGAACAATGTTATCGCTGTTCACTAATGTGTGTGCCTTTGCATCCTGGCATTTGTGAGGAAGTTTGATGATTAAAATTTCATAAGATTTTGATTCTGCCTTGGACTAATTATTTTTTCTCTGTTCAGATTAGGACATTAACAGAGAAAGAACAACTGGTTATGTCACTGGAGAGACAATATAAAGAAGATGTTGGTGTTTTAGCAATATTTTTCTTTAATTATGTCAAGCTGAGTCCTGGTGAAGCACTTTATGTTGGTGCCAACGAACCACATGCATACCTCTCGGGTGAATGCTTAGAATGTATGGCCACTTCAGACAATGTTGTCCGTGCTGGTTTAACACCTAAATACAGAGATGTGCAAACTCTTTGCTCAATGCTAACATACAAACAGGTTAGTTACTTTATTACTACTTGTGCAGTTGTGCCTCATTTACATGTTTCTTGTTTTGTGTAATGCATCTAAATCACTGAGCTCTTATATGCAGATCTTCCCAGAAATCTTGCGTGGGAATTCTGTGCAGCCATATATAAGGCGTTACACCCCTCCATTTGATGAGTTTGAGGTCGATTGCTGCCTGGTACCACCAGATGAACTGGTGGTCATATCCCCTGTACCAGGTCCATCCATCTTTCTTGTTATGACGGGGGAAGGTGAGGTTCAGGTGGATTCTCTCTCACAAGGAGAAAAGGCAAAGGAAGGTGATGTTTTCTTTGTTCCCGCATTTACTGAGGTTAAGCTCTCCGCATGTGGCCCTGAGTTCATGCAGCTTTACAGGGCGGGTGTTAACAGCAGATTTTTCAGTTAATCGTTGTATCAATCCTGCTGGCATAGGGGGAGCGAGGGTTTAGGGGTGTTGTATGTTACCAAAGTTCAAACTATAGTGCTAGGGAAGAGGTCCCAGCTACAGAATATACACGGAAAATAAATAGTTAGTAAATTTGTTATATGCTGATGTATAGGGCTACAGGCCAATTAAGAAAAAATAAATTGATTCTTTTCACGTCTTGGCGATTCACTCCGAAGATGCCTTCCAGACCACGTTGCTGAATGTTCCAGTTCCTGGATGCACTACAAACGAAAAAAAATTGATGATTAAAATTTCGGCCATTTGGTTGCCTTGTGGCACAGAGTGCAAAGTGGCCTCTCCAACCAATGCCCTGTTCCGGAATGGATCACCGGGAAGAAATATGCACATGTGCTGCATATATTATAAAGGTAAGTCTGAATACATTGCTGAACTACCTTTTGGAAAAATTTCCCCTAGTCACTTTAGTTGAGCCACATAACCGGGGTTCACTGTATCCTGACAAAAGAGATCAATTCAGTTATGTTTTTAGAGGGCTACGTCCATTGTTCAACTAGAGTTTTCTTTTGGAGAGTGCGTTTTTAAGAGCAATTGTTCTAGTAGTGGCTGAAGAAAATGAACTAAAAATTATAAGGTCTCGATCGGATTAGAATCGAGTTATAATTTTATTTATTTTTGAACTAAAATTTTGTAAAGGTCGAAATAATTTGTAAAGAATTCACGGGCCGAGTCAAGCAGCTCAGTGCACGTTCATTTGCCTGTCCTGTTGCTCTCTCTTTCGGTGGCAGCACTTGATCCGGATATAGTGCGCGGCCCAGTGGGCTTTACTTCCAAGAAGAAACGGCATCCTTTAGAGGATTGGACATTGGAGAGTCCAACTTTGTTTCTTCCATTTTCCATTATCTCCATTCGTGACGACCTGACCGGACCTGGACGAAAAAGGCGTCCGTATCATGGCATTGAACAGTGTGCATTTTGGCACGGGGCTATATAATCTCGAACGGCGTGGCCATCCTTGGGCCACATTGAAACCAAAAGGTCTCTTTGTCAGAATTTTCTTTTGGAGAGTCTGCGTTTTTAAGAGCAATTGTTCTAGCAGAGTGCACGTCCATTTGCCTGTCCTGTTGCTCTCTCTCTTTCGGTGGCAGCACTTGATCCGGATATAGTGCTGGGCTTTGCTTCCAAGAAGAAACGACATCCTTTGAGGATTGGACATTGGAGAGTCCAATTTTGTTTCTTCCGTCCCGTTCTTCCATTTTACCCATTCGTGACGACCTGACCGGACCTGGACAACAAAAGGCGTCCATATCATAGCGTTGAACAGTGCGCATTTTGGCACGGGGCTATATAATCGCTCGGACGGCGTGGCCATCCATGGGCCACACTGAAACCAAGAGGTCTCTTTGTCAACAGCTCGTGTAGTCAAATCTTAGCCCCAGTGACCGCCTTGTCTCGCACTGCAGTGACCAGCACGGCTGAATCACCGTCGCGTAATCTTTGCAACGTGTTAAAGTAACTGGCAGTTGCCCGGCCGCGCATGCTCATGCATGGCCGGCCTCGTCAAAGGACAGCGATAAACAACTCTCATGGCGATCGACCCACTAACTCCATGCATGCCTCACTGTCTCTGGTCAAATGCCCTGGCCATGCTGCTAGTGCCATAGTATATGCAAGCTGCTAGTGCCATAGTATATGCAAGCTTTATTACTAAGAGTCTTCTGGCATCGTCACGCTGTCAAAGCAAAACGTGGGTTATTTCGGTCGTCAGACCCGTGGTCAAGACTCAAAAGAGAGTTTCAAAGCCTGAAGCAACGTAGAGTACTGATAGCGGCAGCTACTAACCTAGCTTAGCCTGTCCATTATATTAATTCCTTTTACTTCACTTCACTACTGAACACCACTGCGACTTGAACAGATGGTTGGTGGTGAAGGCCGCCCTAGAGAAAGTATTGTAACTACGTTCTTCTCTTTCTTTCGGATAACAAAATATATTACTACTCACCTGGCACATCACGAAAGAAAGAAAAGCTTGGAATTTTGATCATCTGTAAAGGTCATGTCAGGGTCGGGC
>BCLG01001596.1:73211-87238 GCA_001602295.1 Zoysia matrella | reverse complement strand
CTCGACCACGTGCTCGCGCGCGACGATAACCCCGTCGCCGCTGCGTTCCGCCGCGCGCGGATGAGGAAGGACCCCACCGCGCACTTCCTCCTCGCCGTCAATCTCCAGGTACTGTCCCGCCCATCGCTCGCGTCCCGATCCAGGGGCGTCGAGACCCAGAACAAGATTCGATTTTTTTTTGTGTGACCATGTACCTACTTCTACTTACTTACGCCTACACCCGCAGGTGCCGGGCCGCCCGGACGCGTACAGCGCGGTGTTCTACTTCGCGGCGGAGGCGCCCATCCCGCCGGACTCGCTGCTCGGCCGCTTCGTCCACGGCGACGACGTCTACCGCAACGCGCGCTTCAAGATCGTCAACCGCATCGTCAAGGGGCCGTGGCTCGTCCGCGCCACCGTCGGCAACTACGCCGCGTGCCTCCTCGGCCGCGCGCTCACCTGCCGCTACCACAAGGGCGACGACTACCTCGAGATCGACGTCGACATCGGCAGCTCCGCGATCGCCAGCGCCATCCTGCATCTGGCGCTCGGCGCCGTCACCTCGGTCACCATCGACATGGGCTTCCTTGTCGAGTCACAGTCCGAGGAGGAGCTGCCTGAGAGCCTCTTCGGAGCTGTGCGCATCGCGCAGATGGAGATGAGTGCGGCGAAGTACGTGGAGTCATCGCCCGATGAGGCCGCGTCTGAGACAGCCGCCAAGGCTGGGGCGGGGTTCAGGGTTGGTTCGGCGAAGGTGGCCAATCATAGCCGCCAACAAGAACATGCCGGCGGCAAGGTCGGCAGGTCAATGAGTTGCCAAGAGCGTCAGAGTGGAGGTTAGATCGAATTCTTTTCCCATTGTGTTCAAAATTATTGGCACCACAGTAATGCGATTAAGTTATCACAACTAAATGATGACAATGAATTTGATTTTCACGAATAGAAGGAGTAATTTTTCCTGTTCTATCATGTGCCAGTTTCTGATGCAGTACATGCCTATCGTTAGTTGGGTAGTTAGAGATGTACACTAATAACTGGTCTGTACTGTTCAAAGTACTGACTGTTTGAGTCTGCTTGCGAGGCATGAAAATAATGACAGTAGCTTGTGGCTGTTTAAGTCTTCAAAGCATCAATTATTCCTTTTGAGTAATGTTAGTCTATTGTCTGGCGATTTTCCTTTTCCGCCCTGCCTTGTCGCCTGTATGCTAGGAATTATTTATGTTTGATCATTTTGTCCGATGTTGGTATGATAAGGATCATTGCTATTGTCATTGCTTCGGTGGACAGTGCTCTCGGGATCTGTATGCTGTAAGCTAAATTATATTTCTCTGGCCATTGGCGAAAACAAGGGACAGTGTTAGTTATGATCTGATTTTTTTTTAGAGTAGAGTAAGGCTTTGGGTTGTGAAATCTGATGACAACGCTACTCCCTTCCAAGATTAATCTGATATCTCTTGATTCTTGTTCGTTAGGTGGAGGCTTTATTTGGTACGGTACAACTTTGTCCTGGTAGTTAACTTGACAAGAAAAGGCTGCAATTTTGGAGATGTAGAATTAATTGCCGCCAATAGCATTCATAGCACTGCCTCTTAAGAAGTTCTTAACTCGTTTAGCATGTAGCATTAATAATAGTAGCATAGAACATACACAGCAATATATGGAACTAATGAAGGTTGGGTTTTCTTTTCTGGGCTGAAAGAGAGGATCAAAAGGGTAAGTACTTCTGGCCACAAGAGACTTCTGCCTGGCTACATGGGAGTAACTGGGAAATGGGAAGATATGAATTTGTCAATTTGTTGTCCCCCATTGTGCTCATTATACTGTCTGTTAAGTAACATTTACCCGTTCATTCTGTAGTAGTGGTCACAGATGTGCCCAGTGGTGGTCCATGTTCTATGGCACTTGCAAAAGCAAGTTGCTTCCCTAGTTAAGGACGGGTCTGTGGTTTTTCAATTTTTTTCTTGAACAACTGTGCCTCTTTGTTGTTCCTTTGTGTGCATATGTAATTGCTTAATTGCTTGCAGGGTGACATTGGCATGTGCACAGTGCATAATTGTTTTAAAAAAAAGGGACCAGCATGTCATTTATGTGGGCTGCTAATCAACCTTTGTCCCTGTCTTGATGGATTCATGCATTTCGCAATTGGGTTAGGTATAGTTGTAGTTCATTAGCAGTATTACCAGTGATCATTATTTTTTTTTTGTTTCTTCATTATACTACCATAATTGCTTTTAGGTGAGCTGAGTGAACAAAGAGAACATTGATTTCCTATTATGACTGTAAACAGCCCTTCAATCATTTGTGGGTATTTCAGTGAAAAATTTGGACTACAAGAACTCATAATATGTCACAAGATACAAACCTAGATAAAACTCTGTTGCTATACGTGGTTGGAAAAAGGTCCCTGATTTTCAATTATGATTTGTGATTATTTTGTTTAATGTCAATGAAAAGGGAAAACTGAGGCTCATGAGGTGTGGGTGTGTACAGTGTACAGCTCAGCTCACCACTGTCTCTTCAGCCTGTATTTGCGATATCCTATTCTCTTTTTCTGTGTCATTGGGTAGACAACAATACAATCATGGCACCATGCTTAGCTTGAGTAGGTGTGATTGACAATGGAAAAAGAAAAACCATTTGGGTCGCTTCGACCTGCGTACCAAATAAAACTGTTTTTTATTGACTTCCTGGTTAACTAAGCATGTTGTATATGTAGTGCCATTTCGACACGCTATACAACAATGTGAAACCAAATGACATTTTGGTTCGTGCTTTTCAGGTAAATAGATGTAAAGATCCCAGCGTACTGTACTGCAGAAATCATCGAAACCGTTGGAGCGAGAAGTGAGAGAACCGGAGGAGCAAGGCAGAGTAGGTAACATAAATTGAGACGAGATAAGTTCATACTGAATTACGGAATCGGGCCCTTGTTTACGTTAGTTCCATTTCTTTGAGATCGGAACTTAAACCTGATGGAGTGGAAATAGTATACTCCTACTCTGTAAGCGTCATAATTGTGATGGCCGGCTTCTCATCGGCTGCAGCTAACCCCATATCATCAGTTGATGAAATATTTGTTCTTGTCTGTTCTCGTTTATAAACAAGCGAAGTCCTGTGCGAAGGATGCCTTGACATAACCTGCTCGATTGCCGGCTCAGTAGGTCCTTGCATAATCCACTCCCTGTTTTCTCTGGAAGCTCTGATGCAATCTGGTTGTTATTGACCTTTTGCTCCGTATTTCTGTTCTGCATCTGAATGTCAGAGCCGTCTTACTATTCCAGCAAGAATCCGGAAAAGGGTTCATACAGTCTCTTCGGAAATGAAGGGACCAAATCTGTTTGTTGCAAGTCTGAGCAAGAAACCTCCATGAGCCGGACTGTCTCGCCGGGATCCTCAAAAGCAGATCGCATGCTTCTGTCGATCCGTTGGCCTGCTCGCTCTGCTGAGTCGGAGTCGTCCTTTTACACGATCGGTCGTACATGGCGGTGACAGAGATCGCACCTGTGTGTCGTCACCGGGCTTTACGGCAAGATCGCATGTGGAGAGACGGAGTGAATGACGAGACCATCACGGTGCGCGCTTGGATTGGATGTCCAAAGCGTCCTCAGGTTCATGTGCTGGGAGTGACTCCCTAATTTGTGGTCCTCGATTAGGCTGATAATTTCTTTTTCCATCTTTTTTTTCTTCTTTTTTTGCATGTGAAATGGCTAACGATCAAATTTGACTTTTGGGGACAGCAGTTTGACTTTTAGCGTTGCCTGCTTTGATGGTGGTAATGGGCCTGCTACATTGGTTAACTGGGCCGCTTTGTGAGGAATTGGATTGAACCCGTGATCTCATTCTCTACGTTACCCCGCAAATGAGAGTAGAGGTTAAAAAAAAAACTCGAGAAAGGTTTGAAAGCTCAAAGTTTCCATAAAAAAAAACCCGAGTGTTCATGGAGTATATTTCTATAATGAAATGCTGAAACATATGCGAAAGTCCCATGTGGATGGAATGGTCGAACACCAGAGCGATGGGTCTCGCCCAAAAAGAGCAGCGAATGACCAGTTCGTGGTTGCTGAACACGTAGTAGCGTCTATTCTAAATGCTCAAACACCCCGACGTGCACCGCAAGGGGATCCAATCAAACCGGAGACCGGACGACGGCTTCTCTTTCACCGCAGCGCACGGCCGCGTGGACTCAGTCGGCAGCTGCGCAGGTGTCCTCCGCCCTCGGCGCGCTCGCGCGCCACGTGGTTCGCGCCTTTTCCTCGCGTTCCCAAGGCGCGAGGACGCGCGGCGCGCGCGGAGCTGCCGCGCAGCCAGCAATCACCCGCGCGGCCATGCCGGGGGAGGAGGCGAGGACGGCGAGACGAGCGAGGACCACGAAACCAAAACCGACGCGAACGCGGGCGCGGGCGCGACGAAGGAGGGAGGACGCGCCAGGAAAAGCGAAGGGCGGGGACACGAGGCCCGGCTCGCTCGCCGCCACGTCGCGCGCCGCGCTTCCAGCGCTCGACCGCTCCGCGCATTTAGGCTCACGGGATCAGGCGCTCCCGGCCTAGCCTTCCCCTCCCACCCGTGACCAGCCTGTCTTCGTCCTCCTTATTTCGCTTACATTTACATGCATGAGCCTGCCGCTACCGGGGGCCATTTTTGGTTCTTCCCTGTTTCTTCTCGCTCGTGTTGCCGTGCTTCTCGTCGTGGTTTCGGGACGAAGGACGTGCTGATCAGTCGCCGGACTTGATGGGGTTCGCTGGAGAAGGATCGCCCGTCAGTGGCGGAGGGTTCAGGTACCGCCATGACCGTTTCTCCTTCCCTCTTCGAACCCGTGTGCCTATCTGAATATCGTTTCTTTCATAGTTAGCATATTAATTGATACACGCGCATATATAGCCTTTGGTATTTGATTCACTGAATTTATGCTGGGTCGTCTTGGTGGTATCACTTTGATGGTTCCGCTTGACACAAATGGTGTCCTTCGTTATCTCATGGCAGTGAAAACGGCAAGTTCAGCTATGGATACGCAAGCTCTCCCGGGAAAAGATCTTCCATGGAGGACTTCTACGAAACCAGAGTTGATGGTGTCGACGGAGAGACCGTGGGATTGTTTGGTGTGTTCGACGGTAAGACGCAGCAGCCTTTGTGCCCCCAGCCCCCCAGGAAATTTCATGTTGGGCATTTTCTATGGCCAAAACTAGTGACATGTTCACCAATTTTTTTTTTCTTCCTTTTAGGTCATGGTGGAGCTCGAGCCGCAGAGTTTGTCAAGCAAAACCTTTTCGCCAATTTAATCAATCATCCAAAGCTGTTCAGCGATACTAAATCCGCAATTGGTATTGTACATACAAGTCCCTGCGGTTGCTTAGATTTGGAGCGGTACTCTTTTTCTTCTGAACTCGTAATCTGAATCCATCTGTCTTCCTGTAGCTGAGACCTACACTCACACGGACTCGGAGCTTCTGAAAGGTGAGACCAGCCACAACCGAGACGCAGGATCCACCGCCTCCACAGCGATTCTCGTAGGTGACCGCCTGGTGGTTGCAAACGTCGGCGATTCTAGGGCGGTCGTCTGCAGAGGAGGAGATGGTATGTCAAATCCTTTCGTGTTCCTTGGCACTTTCTTCGTTCGTGTATATTGATTTTGAAGATTCCATTACCTGGCTCTGTGATCCAAGTGTAAGAAAATGATACTAACTGCGTGTGTTGGTCTTTGCAGCTATAGCGGTGTCGAGAGACCACAAGCCTGATCAGACTGATGAGAGGCAGAGGATAGAGGATGCTGGAGGATTTGTGATGTGGGCCGGTGTGTGTTGATGTTCTCTCAGATTACAAACTCATTTAATCATTTATAATCCATGTGTATAAATCCTAATAATTTAAAATACATTCGTTCCACAGGTACTTGGCGTGTAGGTGGTGTTCTAGCTGTTTCTCGAGCATTTGGTGACAAGCTCCTGAAGCAGTACGTGGTGGCTGATCCGGAGATCAAGGTCAGTGAGCTGAGCATCTCTGACATGCCAACAACAACAGCTTTGTTTGGAAAGTGAAAACCAAAATGGTGTGCGTTTGCTGCAGGAGGAGAAGGTGGACAGCTCGCTCGAGTTCCTCATCCTTGCAAGTGACGGGCTCTGGGACGTGGTGACCAACGAGGTACTAAAAAAACATAAAACTCAACTGTTAAGAAAGCCTAAACGGTGATTCCATCGTTGCTGCCTTCTCTGTTCTCAGGAAGCCGTGGCCATGGTGAAGCCGATAATCGACTCGGAGCAGGCGGCCAAGAAGCTCCTGCAGGAGGCGTCCCAGCGGGGCAGCGCCGACAACATCACCTGCGTCGTCGTCCGCTTCTTGGACGAGACCAACGGGCCGAGCAAGGCCGTCGCCGGCCAGCAGGCATCGTCGTGAGCCATCGTGCACTGTCAGTCAGAACTCAGAACCCAGCTGCTGCTCAATCTCAGTGGACTGGGCAGCCAGCCGTTGTCATTCTAGCCTCGTTTCGTTCTGGAGTTGATGTTTCAGGTTGTTTGTTTGTACGAAAAGCTTGTTGCAACTAATCTGTAATCGATTTCCGCTGCTACTCGTTCATTTTAATTGGCAAGTTTGTTCATCAAAACAAACAAAACAAAATTACAGTAGCACGGGAGAAGTAGTGCTGTGGAGTTGCTCAGGTAACCGCTCAGGAATTGATGGTCATGGAGCAGGAGAACCGCCCTCAAAAAACTGAGATCTTCATCATCGCAACAGATCGAGAGGATGCAATACATTACACATCGGAGAAGAAAAATTAACAAAAATATAAGGAAGTGATGAAAAACACAAAGCAGTGGATGCTGATCATGAGGGGAGCAAGTCGCAAACGGCTCGGACTACTTTTAAGCTCCGCAAGGCGGGGGAGAACCCGCTGTTCAGACGAGCGAACCATGTTTGTTCTTCATCGCCGTCATCGCTCTTCGTCGCATCAGGAAGGATTTCAGAAATCGACACGAAAAGGCGAAAGGCATCACCAAGAAGAACGAAGAAAACAAGCCAAAGAGAGAGGTAAAAACTGCCGGCAAATCTGCAACTCGAGCTAGAGCAAGCGCAACGAAGCTGGCGGCGATGGCGGCCGGGTTGGAATGGAACCCGTGGCGGTGGCGGCGTAACCCTAGGAGGAGGTGGTGGGTTTTTATAAGCGGACCGTGCTTTGGACGCCCACGAAGTTGCGATTATTCACGTATGTGCCACGGCCATGTGAGGCCGTTACGTCGGCCCGTTTATGGAAATGGACTGATGTTTTCTCGGGCCGAGAGGACAAATCTGCTGGCCCCGTTCATGGAAACCGTCGTCGTTAGAGTTAAGCAGAGACTTTTATATTTTGGACAACGAGTTAAGCAGAGACTTGACTGGGGAAACGCCCGTGCGCAACAGCTAATTACGCCTGCGTCATGCGAATCTCTGATGCTCGTGCGCGTGCGTAGCAGCAGCAGGGTCCACGGCGCGGCCGAGAGAACCGACAGACCGACGACTGCCTCCGCACGACGCCATTGCGAGCGAGGACTGGAGCTTGCTCCTCCGTCAATGCGACCAGGGTCCCTGTCGCCCGGTCACTCACTCCATTACCGCCGCCGCCTGCTCGAGCGTCCGTCCCATGGGTTTCCTTCGTCCGCTGCTGCAGCTTCTCGTCTTCTTGCATGCAGCTGCTGTGACTGCGACTGGCACTCATGGACCGTCCGAGACACAAGTCCGTCAAGAATTTATCATTTTTTTTTTATTTCCTTTGATTGATCCGAAAGGAAAACCTATCGATGAGTGTTCAAAGGGCCCCGGCGCGGCCGAAAATCTCTAACTAAAAACATTAAAGCTTACGTAGGCCGGTCAATTTAGAGAAGGACGGCCATGACGAAAGCGTTTTGCTCAGTCAAAATCATGCATTGATTAAGTAGTCTGAAACTTCCGGGAAGGATCGCAACAGCTGAGGTTTAACCCAGCTTAGCTAGCTTAGTCTTACTCCTACCTACTACTAGGCTATTAGTAATAATGCAAGACTGTTTCTGAAACAAGAAATATGTTGGTGAAGTGGGCCGTGCAGTATACATTTGGGAGGCAATCCAGGAGAAAAACGTTGATCTAGTAGATAGTAACATGCATGACTGACCAGTTCGTGCGTAGGCTGGTTCCTGCTAGGAGACGACCCGAAACATCATAGGAGTTGAATTCTTCTGACGAGACAGCCATGACTTCATGCCGCTCGATTGCTTCCCACGTGTTAAAAAAATTACATAGAGTATATAATCCGTGCGGTTTTATTGTAAAAAAGAAGATAATCTCTGGTCCAAAATAGAACAGTGAAAATAAAAGATACTTTGATCAAGTTGTGGACGCTATGTGTCAGAATTATGTACTCCAGCTACCTGCAGACTTAGAATAAATATGAGGACTCACTCGTAACCTACGGCCCACGGCCTAATTTACAGGCCACGAAGAGCTTCACCGCACCAAGCTACGAAGAGATTATGTTGGTGTAGTGGGCCATGCAGTATACAAGTGGGAGGCAATCTCGCCATCTAGTAGGAGAAAAACGATATCTAGGAGATAGTAACATGCATGGCTGACCAGTTCGTGCGTAGGCTGGTTCCTGCTAGGAGACGACCCGAAACATCATAGGAGTTGAATTGTTCTGACGAGACAGACATATGATTTCATGCCGCTCGATTGCTTCACACGTGTTAAAAAATAAAATACCTTGAGGATATAATCCGTGCAGTTTAATTGTAAAAAAGAAGAAGATAATCTCTGGTCCAAAATGGAACAGTAGAAAAATAAAATATACCCTGAAGAAGTTGTCGACGGCTTCTGTGGATGCATGAATGATCACAGTTCAAACCTCGACGACTGAAACGTAGCATCAAGGGTAGAATTTAAGAAGCCGGTGCCTTTGAACGAATCCGTCTAATCGTCATACATTATCATGAGAAAATCAGGGCCAGAGAACCTCTAGTTTCTTACTCCTATACAGTATATGAAGAGAAGCTTGTCCATCAAGGTGAAAACCCCCTTTTTGACCGTTTCATTTAATTTCCAGACATATGATGGGGAGATTTCAACCACCTCTTATAGTCGTTATCGTAATTTGAACACGGTTTTTTGATGGCTAGCCTAGCCGTCCTGTGAGAAAAGCTAGGTACATCGTCGATCATCTATGAGATTTTGTTCTTTGTGCCTGTCGGAAAGATTATTTGTAGTGGAGAGAGCCGCAATTATTTTGGCTTGCGTAATTGCTTTTTGGCGATTGATTCGGGGGCATACGTGTGCTTGTTTACCATCACATTTTTCAGAAAATGCTGCATCCGCCCACGGCCAGGACCTTTGTTTTCTCTGATATACAGTTGCTTGATAATCATTTCCCTTTTTTCGTGATACATTCAGACAAAACAAAGTGATGATCGAGGAGACTTTTTAATCCCATCTGCTCTGGATGCATTTTCGGTTGTGAAGGCTTGAATATTTCCATTAACTTAATGTATGAGGAGGTCCTCTAGTTTTATACTCCCCTTGTTCTTAAATTGATATTGTCGTTTACTTTTATAATCAACTTTGACCATTCGTCTTATTTAAAAAATGTGCTCGAATGTATAAAATTTTAAGTTGTGATTTAAATAACTCAAATGATAAATCAAATTATATAAAATTATATAAAATTTATCAAAAAAATTTGAACAAAACAAATGGTCGAAGTTGAATTTAAAAGTACGACGACATCAATTAAAAAACAAAGGGAGTACAACTTTCATCATTTAAAAAAATAATTTCATCTTGCCCTTTGTTTGCCATTGCCTCATGTTTGTTCGATGTCCTAGAGACAGAAAATCATCAAATGTTTTTAACTGTCGTTTGCAGTTAAAAGCCCCCCCACCCCAACATCATTCCACTGATCAAACCGCAAAATGTAGTCGGTTTCAGGAACCATCGACCTCGGCATCTGATGCGCGGAAGACCGGGAAACGGCCCTCCTGGTCAGAACCGGCGGGTTCCCGTCCGTTTTATCTCATTGTCCAACTCGAACATTTACTTGTAGCAATAATAACAACCCATCAGTCTATTTGCTCGAGCAAAACGTAATCTTGCCTTCTTCATTTTCACACACGAAACTGACCTTGTCCTGACATTAATTATTTCTCGGGTGTGATCAAGTCTCTCTAATACGCCTATAAAAGCACGGGTTTGCCTTGATAAGCCGGCAACTTATTACTCCGCGATCGTTAACACACCTACTAGCAGCTAGCTTTCTCTCTTCTACTGCAACCTTCTTCCTCTATAAAGCCGGCAGTCTTCTCCGTACTGTACAGGCAAGGCTACCTCGAAGTACAGATCGGCTGGCGACTGATCAACTCTCAGACTCCATGTTGTATAGCCCTAGTTGCACGGAGAAGGATGGTCTCGGATCATGGCTTCGTCTAGGGATAGGCGGCGGCTGCTCTCCAAGCCGGAGCCATGGTGAGCGGTGGTCCTCGGTGCAGTTTGACAAGCAGGAAGAGATTGGGGGCCGCGATCACAAACAAGCTGAGAACAAGAAGTCAGATAACAAGAGTAGTACACGGAAGAGGAGCGCGAAGGCCATCGATGACGACGCTAGGTCTCCGTCGCGCGGTCCGAGCCCGAGCGAGGACGCACAAGATGGCAGCGACGGCGGCACGAGGAAGAAGCTCCGTCTCACCAAGGAGCAATCGACCCTCCTAGAAGGCACCTTCCGTTCCCACAACATTCTATCCCACGTATGTATGCTTATTATCTTCACTATAGTTCTATCAGATCTATTCACAAAGTGATACAACTATGCAAGTGTAGTAACGCGCGCAACATCTCGCTCTTGCGTGCAGGCTCAGAAGCACGAGCTCGCGAGGCGGGTGAATCTGACCCCGAGACAGGTGGAAGTGTGGTTCCAAAATAGGAGGGCAAGGTATAAAATTTCAGAGTTATTAATTAACATGCATAACAACCATGTGCTGCTGCGTGTTCTGATGATGAATTTTCAATCCTCTTCTGAAAAATAACCTATTAATTTGTACGCGCAAACCTGCAGAACAAAGTTGAAGCAAACGGAGGTGGACTGCGAGCTCCTCAAGCGATGCTACGAGAGCCTCACCGACGAGAACCAGCGCCTGAAGCTCGAGCTCGTGGCGATGCAGCGGTCGGCGGCGGCGGCCGGACTCTACGTCCACCAGTTCCCACGGGCAGCCGCTGCCGACACGGTGAGCATCTGCCCGTCCTGCGATAAGGACACGGTGACCAGCGGCGGCGAGACCAGCAACAAGAGCTCCACCAGCTATTCCTCCTAGCTAAACGTTCGTCATGTGTGACTTCGTGTAGATAAGTGCTAGCTTGCATCCTAGTAATTAATAATCTCGAGGCCCTTACATCTTTGTCATCGGTTTTAAGTTGTGTTTTTGCTAGCGTTTTAAAGAGGAAATGAAGTGATCATTTAGCGGCAATAGAAATTTCGGAAGGTTATTACGTTTGTTCTGTCACAGACAAATTAATTGTTGTTCTCACTCAATATTTATTTATTTATTTGTATTTTCCATTAATTTTCACGAGTTGAGATGTGTCCAATGCTTGCAATCACACTATGCAATTTGCATATTATTGTTCAAATCTAGTATGAGTTTTTACAATTTACGGACCAAGATTAAAAGAATGATTGATGTAAGACAAACCTGAAACGAAATATATGCGTCTGTCCTTATTCGTGCTTTTTTTTTTTCAGAAATCTAATAGAGGAAGCAACATGAGATAGTACTGAACGAAATATCAGTCATCTGATCATAATTTGCATCGTGATATACTAATACCAAAAGCCTGAATGCGCAGCAGCAAGACACAATTTACAACTTGCACGCATGCAAGTTTTTGTTCCCATACGATCTCCAGCACAGTAATTTATTTCCGTTAGTACTGGATTCTGGTAGTACTGCTGGAGTAGAAAAAGATTCCACTGTTGGCTGTAGCTTTGGAGTTCAGTTTTCCCGTCCAGAAAGAATCCGGAGGAGGACGAAGGCACAACTGACACAATTGTCCGTTAGCCCACAGGCCAGATGACACGCGAAACAGGCAGCCGGACGTGCACAACACTCCGCCACATGAAATTTTAGATGGTCCCGTCCTACTCTCTGGCTCGCCGTGCAACTCTCCGCGTGAGATACTCTGCCGACTCTGGCTCCGCAGAGACGCGACCCATTGGCGGCTGACAGCGCATCCGGTTCCTCGGCACGGCGCAGGCACAAAGGCTCGGTGCGGATCAGCGATGTCGATGGAAACCGACGGATTGCAGGAGAGGGCAACCACACTGCCGCGAGTCTCCCATCTCGCCGTCCTGGTGATTCGCAGCTCTTACTGTACAGCTTACAAATGATAAGCAAGGACTCTCTCTCTCTCTCTCTCTCTCTCTCTCTCTCTCTCTCTCTCTCTCCCTGACCAAATCTCAGCACTCGCGATCGTGCACTCGAACGGACACGAAGAGCCAGACCAGAACGCACACCACGACAGTTGGATGATTATCCTAGCTTCGCCTCGAACAAAGATGCATTCGTCGTCCGTCAGTGCTCTCTAATGAAAAAAACCGTCCATCTGCGCAGCAAGCAGCATTCGAAAGCAACACCGCAACCGGCGGCCGATCCATCCATCCATCATCGATGATGGTATGGGCGACTCAAAAAGGTGCCGCCGGCCGGCACAGTACACGCCAAAAGCAAGGGATCTCCACTCTCCAATTTTCGGCGTCGGCACTGGACAAACATGCTTGTCGGTAGTACTGGTAGGAGTATCACGATCGTTGGATTTTAGAACTCGGATTTTAGATTTTTAAAATTTCAATTGTTTGAATAGTAAGATTTTATCAATTATATTAGAGAATTTTGAATAATCTTTAGACTTGTATGATTCTACAGAATTTTATACTCCTTCAAAAAACACATCTATTTAAATACGAACAGAATATTTTTTATTTAAATTCTTAAAAACCCGTAAGCTTCAAACGGCACCCAGGTCCTACGTAGAGTGGAGAGCGTGAAAAGTGGCTTTAAGAAAAGAGAAGCAAAGGTCTGTCTAGTCACGCATCAAAGATTCCTCTTCGATTGCCAGGAGTGGATCATACAGTCATCAGAAAATTGCCTAGTAGTACTAGCGGCTAACTTTGCCTACTGTTTAATTGTTTTTTCTTTTCCACTTGTCTGCTTCGAACGAGATTTGGTTCGGGAGGCACGTTTCGGCGTGCCTGGACTGAGAGTTGAGTAGTTTGTTCCGTCTCAGCAACCTCAGAAAACGCTTCGAGTTACAGTAAGTAACCAAGCGCTGCTCGACGCGGGAGGATTGACAGCCTGATGCCAGCAGCGAAATCGGACGAAGATGTCGACCTCACGGTTCACCATCTGCGCATGTGGAGTTGATGTGCTCCCCTGAGCCGCCGCCGACTTCCGGCGGAAACACGTGAACTATCTCGACGCTTCACCTCACGCAGAGACGCCCCGCGGGTCAAGTCGCCGCACTTAAAAAAAAGGGCATCCGATCGGACAAGGCCGTGGCTCGCCCACGAGGAGCCGACTCGTCCCGACCGCGAGCAGAAAGCCAAGCGAGGCCGAACCACTCCACTGCGATCGATGCAGAGAGACGACGCGTCGGCTCCGCCCAACCCAACCCAACCCAACCCAAGTGCGCGCGCGCATAAAAGGCCCCTCCGTCACACTCCACTCACCCCTCCCACGAACCACCTCAAACAACTGGTCACTTGGCACGCCACCAAGCCACTGAACTGAACCAGAGCTCTCTGTAGTCTGTCCGCAAGCTAAGCCCGATCGACGGAATGCTCGACCGATCGGCGACCATGGATATGCTCCTGGACTGGCGCTCGGTGGGCTCCCTGATCGCGACCGTGATGGTGTTCCGGACGGCCCTGCGCGACTTCCTCCCGCCGGAGGCGGAGCTGTACCTGCGGCGCTTCCTCGCGTGGCTGGCCGCGGCGTTCCGGGCGCCCAAGGGCACGATCCTTATCGACGAGTCGGACGGCGCCAGCGGCGGCGCGAACGACCTCTACG